>JAJMAW010000135.1:0-31554 GCA_030565085.1 Sugiyamaella pinicola
ACAGCTAGGAGCATCATCACAAGAAGAAGAATGGCGACATGAATGATAGGAAAGCCAATAGTAGTATTACCCCCAATCAAAATACCAATAACCGTGGGGACCAAATCAATAATGTCGGCAATACCCATGACGCCCACAACAGGCATGGCACTGAAAATACCCTTCATAATTAAAGGGGCTGAGTTGTAATTTCTTTCCTGGTAGTGAGAAAAATAACAACAGCTGGTGAAGTGCCACCAGAAAAAAAAATAAAATAGAAAAGGGTAAACGAGTTGATGAAATCGTAAACAAATAATAGCTTTGATAAACGTTGGTTATAATCGAGTTTGAACACGGATTCGCAGGCGTAAAACAGGCTCAGAAATCAATGTTGCAGAGGAAAAGAGAGGAGCGAGAACCAGTGTAAACAAATTATGTTATCCAAGCGGTAGCCGTACCAGGTTTGAAACTGACCCTGCGCTATCTTTGCAGCGTGTAAACATTGGTCCCAGCAATATGCATATATGCAGGGTTCAGTATCTCGCACACGTGATATGCGCACGTGACTATGTACTTAGCGAGTTCTCAAGTCTGGAGATGTCTGAACACTGTCGTATTTTGGTAATAGAGAACACAAAATAATAGCTTAATTAAAACTATAATACTGACGTTGCATATTACTGAATTCCTTCTTATCGATCTGAATTTATTGTGCCTCCGGGTCGAACTCCGGCCTATTCATATCGTATCCACTTGATATTCTTGGGTCGACACTAAAAGGTCAGCTCTTCTTTCTATAGACTGCTCGTGCTCATGGGTCCTGGAAATCGAGTTGCGAACATGATTAGCTGGCCATCGGCAGTGCCCTAATGATGACCGGCGTCGTTTGCCGTTTTCGGTCCGACATTCTGCAATACTTAGCTCTGATCAGTCGCTTTTAGGCCATTTCCTATCTCTTACTTCTACTTCTAGATAACCGCCCATAAATTATTTTCAGTTTATTATATTTTCTATTGTCTACCGATAACTAAGTAACTAAGATTCGGACCCGGCTGAACCCTGCATCTCTCTGCACTGCAAGCTGATACATACCCGTTAAAACCAGAATCAGACTAACAAAGAATAGATATTTGTAATTTTTGAAGATTAGCAGCTCTTATGGCTGGAGCTGTGTGCTATTTTAAGAGTTAGAATTATTTGGACTTAGTTTGTTATTGGTGAAGATATTGTATAAACATGGAATTTATTTGAAGTTATCTGATGTTGTTTTAAATCTTCTTGGCATTGGAAAATCTTTTTTTCACACCCACTATTACTGAAATTTATTTGCTATCAGTACTACCTACTGCCATTATTGAAATTTATCTGCTATTATTACTGCATATACGACTACTACTGAAATTTGTTGGCTATCACTACTACTGCCACTATGAAATTTATCATGCTATTATCACTGCATCTGCGATCACTACTGAAATTTATTGCTATCGTTACTACGACCACTAGTGCAATCACCGAAATTTATGCTATCATTACTGCAACCATCACTGCAGTTCCTATCGGTGACAAAACGAAGCAATAGCGATATCGGCGTCTCTATCAAAACAAACAAAACAATGACGGTATCAGAGTGACTTAGATTTCACTATGCCTCTCGGAGAAACGCTTGAAGCATTGGTAGTCATATCTATCAAAACAATACAACAAACAATAGCAATATCTGCGTGGCTACGATTTCACTATCATATTGTCCTTTCAGAGATTCGGTAGAAGAATCGGTAGTCGTCTATCAAAACAAAATAAACGATGACGATATCTGCGTGACATAGATGTCACTATGATATTGTCCTCTCGAAGATTCAGTGGAGACATTACTAGTCATCTCTTTCAAAACAAAACAATAAACGATGGCAATATCTGCGTGACTTAGATTTCATATTGTTTTCTCTAGACGCTACCAGTCACTACAAAACAATGACAGTATCAGCATGACTTAGATCTCACTATGAGATTATCTATGTGGCGGTATCAAGTAATTCCTTATCATTACTAGATTTTACTATGGCTCTGCCCTGCTGCCCTCTCGTAGATCTAATGCTAATTGCCTGGAAATTTAGAAAAGCGGAACAAAAAACTTCAAAACAAAAATAAAATCCACAAAACAAAAAAAACGCATAAAACGCAAAGCCGTACAAAAACAAAAAGCCATGTTAGATATGGACGACAGTATTATTTCGTCATTTCTATTCGCCATTTACATTTCTTCAGATATATATAATAAAATGCCATTTAATTATATCACACAAATCCTAATTATTCTACATAGCATGCCTCGAGCATTATCAGTACGTCATGTTCCTCGTCAGTTATTTATGGTTAGTTGTAGATAGCACAACACTAATATTAGTTATGTTGTAGAATTTGATTGCTTGAATTGCCTCAAATAGTTTCTAAACGGAATGGGTAGCGATATCCGCGTAGAATAACAATGGGAAACGACGATGACAAACTCTATTTACGCCGAAGAAAAAGACTTCGTAGGACTTTAAAAATGAGGTACAAGGCAATTGAAGTGCGTACAGTGAGAGCAGTGAAGATGGCGAGACGAGGGTAGAAGAAGTAACCGTCTAGCATGCGATTGACCAGATCCATCGAGCCAGGAATGCAGCCTGTTCCATTGAGAATGTTATCGATAATGAGTCTTCGAGAGCGGACATGCTGGAAGCAGAAACCCCATAGATAGAATCGCATGTCCCAGTTTCTGAGAACGGGGAGTTTAATATCTTTTGCTCGAATACGCTGAGGATATGGCGGATCAATTACACAGACAAAGTCCATGAGAACAGAGTAGGTGACCCCCCACAGTTTATAAGGTGGCTCTGTTAGATCGAGATTAGTGTCGGAATGAAGCAATTCCTGTGGAGATGGCAACAGGTCTATGGCAGCAAAACTCAGATTACCAACATTAGCATAAATCCAACGGTGGAGAAATGTCGGGATTAGTCTATATTTCTCCAGATTTAGTCGTCCTGCAACCGCCACTGATTCTCTAGACCGTCGCGTTGGGTCAAGCATCTTCGACATCGGATACCAGAACGCAGTAGCTACCTCAGTCGGCTGGATCTCTACTTGAGCATGAGGATTTGTTAGAATAAATACGAATGGGCACAACGTCATAATTGCTTTAGTCCCCCAGGAAACTTTCAATAATCTCTGATCTAAAGGGCCTAGGTAAATGCCATCCTGGGTAAGATCCAATCCCACTTCCTCATAAGCTTCTCTTACTGCAGCTTCTAAATCTGTCTCGTCTTTTTCACATTTCCCTCCCGGTAAAGCGATATGAGAAGACCACCTATCACGGTCACTAGTAGCACGCTTTATAAAGAGAATTTCTGGATCAACCATATCAGGGAGTTTATTAAGGAATGTTTCTACATTACGGATAGTGCTGTCTTGCAATCCTGGGAACCTCATAATAATTGCAACCGAACTCCGTCTGTTTTGATTTTCGCATTCCAAATAACGTTGAGGGAATGAATGGATTTTCCGCAATCCGTCAATTAACTGCCTTGATGCTTGAATCGTTGCCATTGTATTAACAAATGCTCAGTCAGTCTTGTCACTAACGCTATCTTTCTGCGTATATACAATCTTATTTATCGCGTCATACGCGGCGCTATTTACCCCTGACTTTGCCTCTCTGCCAGCTATGCTCTGTCCAGACCCGTGGTTTCGCTTTGCGGAGCGCTAATTCTGGACAATAGCGAGAACATTGACATTGCCTCTGCCATTCAGCTTCTACCCCTGGCGGTTGGACTCTTTCCATACGTTTCGCGGGGAGGCCTAATAGCGCTCGGCATCAGCACAACCAGGGACCGTATACACCCTCTCCAAAACGGATCCACGGGCGTCGACAGAGCACAGACACGGAATCAGACCAACAATTACTACTGCTAATCACCGATAACCACCGAGGACATTGATTGATAGGTCCATGCCAATAATCCTGTCCTCCCTGATACCATCATGGGTTAGGGCCCATCTGGTGGTATCTCACACGGCGTCGCAGTACCTGCTTATCTACTTCCTGATAGCGGAGGATTCCAGTCCATTTGGTTTGACCCTGTTCCCATCTAATCGTAAGCAACTTCCCCTTTCCATGACCACTACCACCACAGCTATTATGTCACGAGAGAACAGACCGTCAATTGTCGGTCCAGATGTACCAGAGCTCCCGTACCCGTTACGAGTGGATACCAAAGTAATTGCTGGATATGGCAGAGGGTCGTCGGATTTGGGCATCCCAACTGCCAATATCCCTCAGGATGCGTTTGATGCGCTGGATATTGGTGAGACAGGTATTTATTACGGGTGGGCCAGTGTCCATAAGACAGCGTCTCACGAGCAGCATACGATAGAGACATGTCCAGAGGGCACCGACGGCACTCGTAAAGTGGAATTCTCATACGGAGAGACGCTGGATGAAACCAAAGAAACAGACATCGTCTTTCCCATGGTCATGAGCGTAGGATGGAATCCATTTTATGGCAATACTAAACGAAGTGCCGAGATCCACATTATCCACAAGTTCTCTGACGCCTTCTATGGGGCGGGCATCAAGTTCATGATTCTTGGCTACATCCGGCCTGAACTCAACTATGTATCAAAGGAGGCCCTCATAGCAGACATCAACACCGATATTCAAGTAGCGCTCAATTCGTTGCAGCGACCCGCCTATATAAAGTATAAGAACGACGACTTCTTTAGACAATAGACATAGTACCGTTGTTACCCCTGGCTCTGCCTTCGACGGCTGGGCTCCGCCCAGACCCGTAGCTCCGCTTCGCAGAGTGCTGAGATCGCAGACAGCCGAAGGCCATGCCCAAAAATGTATACGATCCCAGCCACTCCACGAAGCGGAGTTACGGGTCTGGGCGGAGCCCACACGCCGGAGGTAGAAGCTAGGAATAAGAATGACGACGGTAGGGCAATCTATTGGGCTTTCTTAGAAGATGGAGAGGAGAACTTTCTCTTGGCAATGGCAAGCATTTTCGAGAACCAAAACACATTGAGACTGTCGAGAATGATGTTGGAGACAAGAATGGAAAGAGGCACCCATAATGGCAGACTGAGGTTCTCGTATGACTTGTAAAGGTTGTAGCCGAAATGGCCCGCGTAGTAGAAACCCCACACGATACGGGCCGAGAAGAACGATACTAGGAGCAGGACGCCGTTAATGGATTGAATCCACTCAGGAATTGAGCCGGCAGGGAGATGGCTTGAAAACCAATGGATATTTAGGAATGGTGTCGAAGCCTCGAAAAACAGGAAAATCGGTGAATAATAGAGCGCAAATGGTCGCAACGACTGCCCGTATACAAGCAGAGCACATACTCCATGGGCGAGGAACCCCGGACCAAATGATTTCACATATCTAGCACACACGTAACTGTCCCAGGCAAAGTATCCAATGGCCATTGAAGAAATGAAGCCGGCATATGGCGTATAAGCTTGGAATAAGTCCTGGCTCAGAATGGTATCATTGAATAACGGAAACGAAATAGTCAAAATCAATATGCATTGAACCATAGAAACCACATGAATATCAAAATTGATTTGTGATCTTCTGGACAGCCCTTTGTAGCTGGGGAATAGCACGGAGCTGAACCTCGCCGACAACTGGTGGACGACTTCGTAGAATGCAAATGCCGCTACGCATTCATCAATGTGAGCAGGTAGGACCTTGAAGTTGGACCAGTTGGCAAAGTCAATCACCAATTGCTGTCTACCAAGGAAAGAGCCTAAGTAAGGCGCCACAGGATCGTCGTATACCATTATCGGGCTATTGATATCTATCTATAAATATAAGCAAAAGCTTTCTCCAGCTATCGCCTTCTAGTAATGGTTATCTCCTCTATCCAACAGTTTGAGACTTAGTACCTGGTGCCACTCTCAAGTATTTATGTCTACTCACACTTCCTGGCGATTGGGATTTAGAGTTGTGAATCCCAACAAAGTCACGGGTATATGGCCTCGGTTGGATGAGATATGCTTTTAACAGAATGTTATTCTGTATGGAGGTAAGTTGATGCAGGAAGTGACGTAGAGGGAGATCCTAGATGGCCCACGTGGAGGAGTGGAGTGACCCACGAATTTGATCTGAGCTGGACTACCAAATTGACTAGGCAATCTTTGAAACAACTTTCTTCTACTATCTGCTTGTGAAATAACATCGTAACGGCACCATCATCACACTCAAAAACGCAAACTGCTTATATGCAAGATAAACATGTAACCCTGACCGCAATCAGTAGATGCAGCGTATCCCTGACAGACACTGCTGCGCTCGTTGCTAGACCGGCTCACGGTATCATATATAATATACTTCTTGTCCCTTGGTACCGTAAAGGGTAACAATTGATGGCGTTAGAAGGTAGTGCTGGTCACATGCTCAGTTATTTATTTCTCCCATTGAAGACCAACTAAATCTTCCCTTCCCCACAACAATTGATTTTCAGTCACTCACATATCTGTCAGCCCACTCGGCTTAAACCCGTTGTGCGCATTTTATAGAGTTCTATAATAATCCGGCTACACAGTTCTGTGTGTATTGTCATTACATTTTTGTTTCTGTCGACAGCTTCTTTTTGATGAAGGCAGCAGTAGCATCCCCCCTGAATCGAGTATGGCAAGCCACCCCTACCCTGTCAAGGCAGGGGTTCAGAAGTGAAATTTCATTTTCACGTGCAATTTTTCGACTGCCACTGCTGTTACGTCAATTGCAATTTTCACGCCCGTTTGTTAGCACTTCTTCATCTACCAAAATGACTTTTGACCTTTTGGCTCTCGGTAACCCACTTCTGGATCTCCAGGCTGACGTGGACGCTACATATCTTGCTAAATATGACCTCAAATCCAACGATGCCATTCTTATTGAGGACAAACACAAGCCTATTTTTGACGAGGTCATGGCTTTACCCAACGTACACATCCTAGCCGGTGGTGCTGCTCAGAATGCTGCTCGTGGTGCTCAGTATTTATTACCTAAAGACTCTGTTGTCTATTTTGGATCTGTGGGTCAAGACAAGTACGCCGAGCTGTTGACTAAAGCCAACACTGAAGCTGGCGTGTTCTCCAATTACATGGTGCAAAAGGATATTCCTACTGGCAAGTGTGCTGCTCTGATTACGGGTAATGACCGTTCTCTCGTAACCGACTTGGCAGCGGCCAACCACTATAAACTAGACCACCTCAAATCCCCTGAAAACTGGAAGTATGTCGAGGAGGCCAAGGCTTTCTATGTTGGTGGATTCCACTTGACTGTATGCCCTCCTGCCATCAATGCACTAGGTGAACATGCTGCCGAGACCAACAAAATCTTCAGTATCAATCTCTCTGCTCCTTTTTTGCCCCAATTCTTCAAGGAACCTCTTGATGCCAGCTCCCCTTACTGGGATTATTTGATTGGTAATGAAAGCGAGGCTATTGCGTATTCCGAATCGCACGGGCTCGAAACCAAGAACATTGTCGAGATTGCCAAACACATTGCCTTGTTACCTAAAAAGAACACCAAGAGAGACCGGGTGGTTGTCATTACCCAAGGTCTTGACGATACCATCGTCGTCACTGGCGACATCGCCAAGGGCACCACCACAGTGCAGACTTTCCCCGTCCATGCCATCCCTGGTGGTGACATTGTCGACTCCAACGGTGCGGGCGATGCGTTTGCTGGTGGTTTCTTGGCCGGCCTCGTACAAGGCAAGTCGCTCGCCGAGTCCATCGATATGGGTCAATGGCTTGCGGCCCAGTCTCTTCAGGAAATCGGCCCTTCATTCCCCACTCCTAAGAAGGCCTACACTTCTTCCGCATAATTAACACCACCACATTTATTACTTCTTACAATTAGCGCCCTCAACGGGTCATGATATGACTGACGAAAGATTCAACTCCAGCTTCGTAGCTATGTATGTATAAATTTAGACTCTCTTTCTGTGTCTCTAGGAAGGAGCTCTGCTTCCGGCGGATGGGTTTCGCTTCGCGCTCGTTGCGGAACCCCAGTCGAGGCTCGCGAAGCGAGAGCACAACGGGTCTGGGCAGAGCCCAGCTACCAGAGGCCGAGTGGGAAAGAAGTGGGTCATTATGACCCGGGGAAGTGAAGCGACCTAGGGATATGTGTGGAGACGGCGGTTTACTCGCTGTCAGAGTCATCGTATGCCCCTATCAATAGGGAAGAAGGCTTCGTAGGTGCCTTGTTGGTGGATACGAGCTCGCTGGTCGCGGTGTCACTCGACTCGTCAACAATGAAAGCAGCAGAAGCAGCCTTTTTCTTCACCAGTATGCCAGTACCGGTGGCTCTCTTTCTCGTTTTCTTCACGATCTTAGCAGGGATGCTACTAGGCTGTAACCTCTTGGCAATGGGCTCCACCACGGCCTTCTCTGATTCCTTGACTTGCCTACGGAGTTAGACGATATTGACCCATGGTCTACCTCAGCCAAGGATCGCAGCATGAGCGAAGCGAGCTACGGGTCTGGGCAGAGCCCAGCCGCCGGAGGCAGAACCTCGTACCTGAACCAACTCACTTTCTGAATCTATCGAGCTGCCCGCCAACCTCGCGCTCCAGTTCAAGTTCTTTGGCATGTTCTCTTTGGATCAGCTCATCCAAATATTCTGCTTCATCGTCGTTCAGCCGATGAGTGGCCACGGTCTTTTCGATATATTTTTTCTGGTACTCCTCTTCTTTCCTGGCTGGACGGGATGGCGTTAGACAAGTAGGGGATGGAGGATCTGCCTCCGGCAGCCGGGCTCTGCCCAGACCCGTAGCTCAAGCTTCGCTCGAGAGTCTCAGCCGCCGTAGGCAGGCCCAGGGGCAACCGTACTCGCTGGCTGCGTGACCATGGGTCGAGGTCGATGGGACGCGAAATAAATACCTTTATTTTCTTGAAGCGTCTCGTACAGACTCTTGGATGGCTGCTGGTCCTCTGGCTGGCCATGCTCGCTCATTCTCAGATCGTCTCTAACTTTGGTGGTATGAACATGCACAGCAGTCACTAATGAAGTTCAGCAATAACAATAACAAATGAAATCCATCAGTATCTCGCAGTCCACTGCATTTGGCATTGTTTATCTTATTGAAATATTTCTGTCGCGCATTACACGGCTAATCGTGATCTCGACCACCTTTGAGCTTTTCGTCAACCGGTCTGCCTCTGGCGGCTGGCTCTGCCTAAAGCTCGCTCCACTCGTACCTGTACTGGTCACTTCTACTGGAGACACGCTTTGTATCACTCCACGAAGCGGAGTAGACGGTCTAAACAGCGCCGAACCGCCAGAGCAGCAAGAGACAGAGTAAAATTAAAACAGAAAACAAGTTTTTTTATAGATATACATGACATAAAAGAGGAGAATCTGTTTGGTTCGTTGTTCCTTTTTAGCAGTATGAGGAGGGAGAGCTAGCTTATTTCTTGCCAGTGGTGACAGTCTTGCCTCTTCTACCAGTGGTCTTGGTGTGTTGACCACGGACACGGAGACCCCAGTAGTGTCTAAGACCTCTATGGGCTCTCATTCTCTTGAGACGCTCCAAGTCCTCACGGAGCTTGTTATCAAGTTGGTTGACAAGAAGGTGTGAGTCCTTACCATCGACGACATCACGCTGTCTGTTAAGGAACCAGGTGGGGACCTTGTATTGAGTGGGGTTCTGGATGATGGTGACGATTCTCTCGAGTTCTTCAACAGTCAATTCACCAGCACGCTTGCTGAGATCAATATCGGCCTTCTTGCAGATAAGATTGGCGTAACGGCGACCAACACCACGAATGGTGGTCAACGCGTACATGATCTTGATCTTACCATCGACGTTGGTGGAAAGAAGACTAGGAGGGGAAGTTAGTACTGGGTTCAGGGGGGGGAAGGCGTGCAAGATGAGGAGACAAAGAGTAGAGACGTGTGAAATGGAGTTTGAAGGGTGAGTGATATGTGCAGGAATAAAGTGTAAATGAATGGATAGATGGAGTGGAGTTGACAATACTATGATGAAAAGATCATTTTCTCGCTCTTTGTTCGCTGCTCGTTGTTCATAACTTGTTGCTGTATCACTAACCACTAACTCTGTCAAAGATCCTCATGAAAAATTTCATTACAGCCAGACCTTGGCAGCGCAACTCTATAACCATTCGTGGTCAGCTCGTTAAAGTTTTATATCATGAGATTTTGTCGAATCCATCAACGAGTCCAGCAATTAGATATTCATTCAGGTCGTATCTCTAATCCTCTATCTCAATAACTACTTCTCCGTTCTTCACTCGCTTGCACGTTCGCTCAATACTACTCAATCATTAAACATACCGAAGAATGTGTTGGAAATTTCCCTTCTCAGTGACGACGAGCGACATTTTTGTTGTGTTTTTTGTTGTATGGGTTGTCGGAAACAGAGAGTCTAGGAAGCAGCTATTATCAACTCGATGCTGGTGAAGGTGCTGGCGGGTGGTTGCGACAGGACTCTGGACCACTGAGTGGTGAGTGGCTTACAGAACAGGAAACTCTTGCACTCTTTTTTTCAGTGACTGTGATTTCCATATTGGGATGCACCTGACCCCCATACATAGGTGCGTACAATCAAGTGAGGCTGTGTTGAGCAGCCGCCCGCGGCTGCTACTAAGCGGTATGAGTATTCTCTGTGGGCTCCACCAGACTTAGCAATTCATTTCAGTCGCTATTGACCGTCAATGTCATTGGTGCCCACTTGCTCTCGAGCGAAGCTCGAGCCACCGGTCTGGGCAGAGCCCAGCCGCCGGAGGCAGACCAGGGGTGTCGCGGGAGGATAGAGGCGTAAATGCTCTGCCCGGGTCCGGTAGCCCTCCTTCGTCGCTGAGAGTTTATCAGTTAGTATTGTCAGTAGCAGTAAGTAGTAGTATATATGGTATGATAGTGATTGATATTGTTCTATGGAACAGGGGTAGAGAGCGCAGAAGTGATCTCGAACCTAACCCTCAAATTTATTCGAAAGCTAGCGTGACAGACCTGAGAAAAGCATTGAGATTGAGACTTGGAACAGACCAGACCACTAGATAAAATGAAGGTAAGTCAGGCCTCAAATACCCAACCCTCCTCGCGAAGGGAGGACAGCACGGACCTTGGCAGAGCCCAGCTGCCGGAGGCGCGCCACACCCCGTCCTCTGGTCTCCCGCTAACGGTACGGTGAATATAGATCGAAGTAGAAAGAGACAAGCTGTTGACGAATCTCGAAGTGTTACAGCATTTGAACGACATCTCGCTGAAAAAGAGGACGTCTGGGTCGGAGAATCTAGAGACGATAGTGGTTGAGCTACAAGCGTATCTCCAGGATCGGCCAGCGGGCAACCCCGAATCTCCACAGACGGCCGATGGCATGACCGAGTTTGTTCGCCAAATCCACGACAATGGCATCGCGCTCGAGAAAGCAGAGAAGCTACAGGTCATCAACAGTGCGCCCAGAACTATGCCAGTTCTATACACTCTGATTGAAGAATGTGAGGAGCGGTTCAATGCCGACCAGCTTGAACTCATCCTCGACCTATCGGGCCAGCATCTCGGCTTTGAGCCGCTGCCTATCGCCACCACAAGTACCAGGGGAGAGTAGTGCATTTTGGAGAAGAGGTAGGGTCGGTTCTGCCTCCGGCGGCTGGGCTCTACCCAGACCCGCTATGTTCGCTTTGCGAGCTACTGGCACCACTTACAGCCACTTCTACCTTGCTCAGGGTGAAGGAGTGCCAGTAGCTCGTCACGAAGGAGCATAACGGACCTGGGTCGAGCAATGATTCATTACAATCAACACGTTCACAATGACTGGCATGCTCTGGTTAGCAATATAGATTATTAATAGAAGTGATAAGCTGATGGTTGTGGAAAGTAAGAAGGAGCTGCAATTGGACATACGCATGGTTCAAAGAGAGGGCTAGTCAAACTTAGAAACTTGAGCTTTTCTCTTCCGAATATATTTGCCTATGATGAGAGTATTGTTAACCATGGGAGGTATTCTCCTGTAGATGCAGGGCTATGCGACTCGGCATCCAAGTCTTGTCTCGGTCTCTGAAGGGCAGTCACGTATGTTTGGCTATTTCCTCCTGTGTCTGGACACAGTCTGCTGCCTGGTGAAATACTCATTGCATTTTAGTCGCATTCTGCGTGAAGACATTGGTCAGCGCGGATGGGGTATGCAGGGTCCTCCTTCTAATCAAAAAGGTCTCTGCTCTGATTATACGGAAAATATTGGCTGCCCACTTGGCGCCCCGTGAAGTGGAGTAATGAGTCTGGGCGGAGCCCAGCCGCCGGAGGCAGCACTCTCTTCTTCGACAGATATGCGCGTAACATGATTTTTTGTTCTAAACACAGTTTATCTACGTAACAGGGCTAGCAGAGCCAACGGAAGTAGAAGATCAATCTGCTTACTCCTGACCACCAGGCACGTCCTCAGGTCCTTGGAGAGCCTTTCCTTTGTCACCTTGTTTACGTACTCCACTGACAATGTCGTCGACTCTTAGTAATAGACACGCACTTTCAATGGCAGTTTTGATAGACTGTAATTTGATAGCCTCAGGTTCCCAAATCCCGTAATCATTCATGTCAACGACCTTACCATTATCGCCATCGATGCCGTATGTGTAGAGCCCTTCAGCGTGCTTGGCACGGAGCTGGGTGAGAACGCGGATCGGATTGCCTCCGCAATTTTGAATTAACGTACGAGGAATCACTTCCATAGCATCGGCAACCGCTTTATATGGCCACTGCGACACACCTTCAACTGCCTTAGCCTTTTCGGCTAGTCGTACAGACACGGCCATTTCCGTAGCACCGCCGCCAGGAGACAGTCGGGGTTCGAAACACACGTTTCGGGCAACCGACATGGCATCTTGGAGATTGCGATCAATCTCTGACAAAATGTCCTTGGAAGGACCTCGAAGCAGAATCGTACAGGCACCAGGCTCTTTACATTCGGTGAGGAAAGTAAAGTACTCGTCACCAATGAGCTCGATATTAAACAGCCCGCACTTAGTACCAATATCGGACTCACGGATATCTTCCACTCTGTTGACAATAGTAGCACCAGTAGCACGCGCGATACGGTTGTTATCACCCTTGCGCACTCTTCTCAAGGCCGAAATGTTGGCCTTTAACAAGTAGTGTTGGGCCAAGTCGGACACGCCCTTTTCAGTAATCACCAAGTCAGGTTTGAATGACGCGATAGTCTCACATAACGCTTTAATCTGTTCTTCTTCAATCTGTAGGATCCTGTTCCACTCCTCCTCTTTTGTGATCTCAATGTTGGTCTGAGATTCACCCTTCTTGTACTCTAGAGGACAATCCAATAATAGCACGCGAGGATTCTCGATTCTTCGTCTCATCTTGGGATGCGTAATGTCTTTATTGAGCATCACACCATCTAGCACGCGCGAGTCCTCGATCTCTCCGCCAGGGATCTTTTCGATTCGTGCATACCGTTTGATATCAATCTCCTTTCTGCCGCTCGCGTCTACTCGCATCACCGTCTTGACCGCTTGCAAAGCCAGTCCACACATTAAGGTACTCCATCTAGCAACAAACTTTGTCCCGATACTGGCGCTAATCAATTTGATCATGGCTGCATCGTTGTCCGTATCTATAGGTCTGGAGATGTCATGGATAACGTCCAACGCGTCTTTCAACGCTTCTTTTAAAGCAGAAATAATCACCACTGGGTGGATATTCCTTTCCAAAGGAGCATATGCCTGGGCCAGGATCTCGCCCGCAAGAATAATCACCGTAGTCGTACCGTCGCCCACCTCCTCGTCCTGCGCACGGCTCAACTCAATCATACTCTTGGCCGCTGGGTGTGTGACCTCGATCTCTCGTAAAATAGCATGTCCGTCGTTTGTAAGAACAATACCGCCCATAGGATCGAGCAGCATCTTCAGCATAGCCTTGGGGCCAAGACATGTGCGAACAATATCTGCCACTCTACATCCGTCACGTTAGTCATCTGCAATTAGTGAAGAGGTAGCGCCACCGGCGGCAGGGCTCCGGACCCGTAACTCCGCTTGAAGTATCCAGGCCCTGAAGGAGGCCCGTACAAAGGTTTTGAGACTTACGCTTTGGCAGCAGTGATGTTGGAAGTCTGTGCTTTGCGGCCGGTTTGGCGTTCTCCACCAGCATCTGGAATCGCATGTTAGCAACAGCATCTCACTCGGTGGTACATAGGATGTCCATCCTCGCATCAACAACATCCACCCAAAGATTCAGTCCAATCCACTGATCCTCTCCGGAGGCCTGCCAACTGAGCGAAGCGAGCTCCGGTAGCCGGCAAGTGCAACGCTCCTGCCAAATTTCCTGGTCTCGGTCACTTACTCATTACAACTACAGGAGCCTGCATCTTTGCTGTGTTGATTCTAGAATTGCAATTGGCAGTGAAATGAGTGAAATCAAGTGAAAATGTGGTGATGTGTACAGCGTCGAAGGGTGTTCTTCGTGGTTCTCTGGAAAATATAAAACGCGCTTCCAGGCCCTTCCTTGCCCTGATCTCACTAACAGATGGTCAAAAAGTGGTGGTTATAATGGAGTTGGAAGTTCTATACCCACTGCTGGATCTATACATCCGGAGCCCATGCTAATCTATACTTGACAAGTGTTTTAATACTAAATCCAATTTTTGAATTCGGACGAAAAGTTTTTAAATTAGCTAAAGGCATTCCAATTTTACCCCCCTTGTCACGTGATGCACTCTCAGAGCAGCAAAGATCAGGGATCGATTTTGCTGCTCTGTCGGACGTAGTTTCGTTCGTCTGCCTACTGTCTCTCAGACGTATTATAAGGTATGAGATCTATGGTGAAATTTAGATATGATTGTCTATATACCGAATTGTGATTAAGGAATGGCACTTTTCGCTTACTAGCCATGTATGCATGTTTGATTATGTGCACTCCATATATATATCACCCATATCCATATCTCACTACCTATTACTATTATGATCCATACTAGCTTCTTCCCTGTTGCTGCAACCGTTGTACCACTTCGCTTCGCTTCGGATCTGAATGGAGCCCAGCCGCTGAAGGCAAGGTCTGCTCGAGATGAGAGACGCTTTAACTACGCCAGGAGGCTCCTCGATATACACTCCCAGCCACTCCGCGAATGGGCCTGGGCGGAGCCAGATCGAGGGCGAAGGGAAAAGAGGACAAGATGCAATAATAAATTAGAAATAAATAAATAGAGGAAGAGGAAGAGGAAGAGGAGGAGGTCTAAACGAATTGGTCGGGTGTTTGGACGGTGTAAGTCGGTTTAGGCAGAAGTAACGGAGTGGAGGTGGGAGAGGACGGGCGAAAGAGGACGTCGTGGATGATGCCATGGTTGATGGTCTGAATGAGACAAAACAGGGAGAGAAGGACTTCGGTTACTCCGAAGATGGCACCGAGAATCTTGAAGGCGAGGAGACCGGTTTCATCAGCCAGTTTATACCAGCCGAGGACAAAGGTGCCAAGTGGGAATGTGAGACCCCACCATCCGACGTTGAATGATGTAGGAGGATTTACAATGATGGCCATGAATGCGATGGTGACCCAGAAGCACGCATAGCCCATCAAGGCCATGGCGATACCGATCCCCGCGTAGCGGATAATGGTAGCATCAGCAACAGAGACGATTTCCTGTTCAACAACAAGAGTGGCTAGATTGGATGTGATCAGGATTATACCAAAACTGCCCTGACCTAAAGGGCCGACCGGCAGGAAGTTCGAGATTGCGAGATGGTTAGGTGGGAAGTTGCGTCTTAGAAGTCGCTGAATGTAAATGACGGTACATGCGAACCCGAGCAGTTCACCATTACCCCACAGCAGCGCAGACACAATGATAGTGCTCTGCTGAAGAGACGAAGGAAGACTTGCGGTAATAAGAGCACCTGTCGAAGAGGCAACAACTACCGCCACGACTGGTAATAGAATGGTAGCATTGATGGAGTCAGCCACTTTGCGGTCATGCTTCGAATACATACAAAACACAACGACCCATGCAGAGAACAACGAGCAAAAGACATCGATCCACCACATTATGTAGCTCGCCTTCCACGCGTCGTGACCAAAAAGAAGGTCCGTCATATTGATAATGGTCGCAAAGCCCATGGGCCAACACCCCAAAAACACGCTCTGAACCGGGTCTTCCAGTAGCCGGATAAATTGTCGGGGATGAATGCAGAACTTGCAAATAAATAACATATTACAAGCAACGAAGAGACCCATATTGAATGCCCACATGATAATTCCCAGTATTCTCAGCCATTCCGAGTTGAACGGGAATGAATATAAAATGACACTGGAAATACCCACACCCATGACGGCCGTAAACCAAGCAGGAGTAAAGTATGTCACTCGTGCTAACAGATAATTATGAACTGCATCAGTGAGACCACTGCCAGCTCTGCCAGTGGTAGCGACTGCAGCAGCATCAGTATCAGGAGAGGTTCGTGTCGTCATTATTATACTTTGTTCATTGATGACGGTATGGCTACTCGCAGTGGAACTCGAGTCACTGCTTATTGGACCAATCATTAAGAGATTTGCTGTTGAATCACGGGAAATTTTACTTTCCAAACTGATGAATCTTGATAAAGTTTATTAGTACAGCCACAATCAGCACCGCCACAGGACATTCGCTCGCCTATTTATACTTTTTTTGCTTGTAGAGTAAAAAATGTGGCACTGCACGGTGACACCGCCACACTATACTTGTCTATGATTGGCTATAGCCACGCGTGGCTGGACAACGGCGCCACACAGATCTGAACATAGTAGGGTTTTCAGCCTAATTAGGTTAGACTATTTGAGCCACCTCCCCCAGGCCCTCGGGTATCCACTCCCGAAATTCCCAAAACTTGCCGGGTCCCGGCACGCGATGTCGTAACAGGCGGGTGTGGAGACCCTGGGGTCTCGGGTAAGCCTCCACCGATTGGGATCCGCACCTGTAGCTCGAGATTGCTCGAGTGATAGGGGGGAAAAAAACATTAGAGGGAGCAAAAAAGGGTTTTAAATCATCGTTGGCAGCCAAATTTTCAAGCAGTATCAATTGTACGAACACAAATCAAAAAACTATGCGTTAACCCGGAATCGAACCGGGGGCTCATCGATGGCAACGATGAATTTTACCACTAAACCATTAACGCCACTTTCAAAAAAATGGATTTTACAGAGCCCCGAAACGTATTCATCTGGGTAAGGTATTAGTTCCTATTATGGACACGACCTTACCCTAGCGGAGATAAAGTAAGTGAAGGATAGCAAAGGAGACCAAACACGAAAAGAAACATCGAATGTAAATATAACACAATACATAGAAAGACGGATTTATCCGTTCGCCCATTGCCAGCGAATTGGCAACTTCTCAACCAGTGAACGGTCGTCATAGGTTCCATATTATCGTGAGAGAACTGGTTTCCCGACCCTGCCCTACAATGTTGAGTCCAACAACGAACCCTGCAATAAAAAGTTTAAAACGCTGACAAGCGCTTATCTGGTGGCACATGCTGAATCCGTCTTCCCTTGTATTGTTTTATTTTTATTATTTTATAATTATGTAAGACAGAGACGTTCATTGATTATCTATCTATCTATGGCGCAAAAACTGAATTTCTAGTCATCAGAGATATGGTGCTCGTTCAACTTAATTTATGACTGGCAGCCAAAACTGCCAGTGTGCTCAGATGGCAATACCAAGCGCTTGGCTCGGTAGAGAATTAGAACATTTTCATTACAAGAGGTATATTATCGTACAATATTCGTAATCTAGTATGCAGAAACAGTAGTAATAATGCAAAATGACAGTGGCTGCGAAGTCGCTGAAGTAGTACAAGATCTGTAAAAATTCTGTAGAAGAAGAAATTTAAAATCGAAAAGTATCAAAATCCAAAGGTGGGTGAATGAGAAACCTCAGACCAAGAGTTCGCGTGTTGCTGTTGTGAGCACAGTAATAGTAGTATGGCCAACCGCCAGGTTTACTTACGATTTAATTTCTTGGAAGGCAGCTGGTTCAATAAATGATGGTAGGCAGTGACCGGTACCTAGATAACCATACCACTTCTAAGAGAGTGAAAATCCAATCTAGATAGGGTTCAACGTTCCGATAAGGTGCTGGTGTTGCGAGCAGTGAGCAATGCAGCAGGTAGCCTACAACAGCAGCCGTAAGACTAGTGATAAGATTTGCTTACGAGCGAATTATGACAGCATAATGTCAATCATGCTGGACAGCCAGATAAGAGGCTATTCCAGTAACAGTCAATTTAGGCAGAGGTTCGTATCCATCCAACTCTGAAAGAGGTTTGTTCTGGAGACCCTGATGCTAGAGAAGCCATCCTTTGTGGCTACTGTTATGAAGTAGCAGT
This sequence comes from Sugiyamaella pinicola, assembly GCA_030565085.1. Classification (NCBI taxonomy): domain Eukaryota; kingdom Fungi; phylum Ascomycota; class Dipodascomycetes; order Dipodascales; family Trichomonascaceae; genus Sugiyamaella; species Sugiyamaella pinicola. The sequence goes on from JAJMAW010000135.1 coordinate 18,355, forward strand.
ATGATCAGCGATAGAATTTACCTACGAGGAAATTTATTGGATAGCAGTGTCGTAGCGGTAGCTTACCCATGCTGGCCAATAAATGATGATTCGTAGGCATTTGGCCGATATCAACATAATCATTCTGACGGTTTGTAAGTCCACAGTGGAAGTCAGCTAGTCCCATCGAGCTCATAATTCACCAACAACTTCTCCGTTTTGATCCAAATACTGCTCAGTGGACATGTTACAATGTGCTTTTGTTGGTTAGGTATTTGGAAATGGTGTCTAGCGGCCTAAAATTCTATCTTTGAAGTGCTTGGAATGCTCAACAAGTCTCTTGCAAGCTGCAGCGGTACGAGAGAAAGTAGCCCTAATAAACTTGAGCTTTCTACGATGCGGAGCAGGAGTGATGTGCTCGTCATTGTGAATTGTCTTTATATTTTTAGGTTTCTGTAGCGTTTTGTTGATATATAGCTGTAAACCTGATCAGGTTGAAGAGATACGCGGATAACATCAGTGGGATGACAGAAGGGGGATACAGAGGAAGATTCCTTGTTAGCGGCTTTACGCTCTTGAATCGATGTTTTACAACTTTTTGTGCTGGGATAGGACAATTTACTCGTGTGCAAGGCCTTATCGGAGCTGCGTGCCGCGGTTACATAATTTTCACGACAGATTCTAATGGCATGTGTTATCAGTGCTTGTAGACGCCTCACTCCAATCGGACTGGTCAATTCTTTATCAGTACAGTCGGAAAAAATACTCGCTTCTCTACAGATTTCTTCACAACTTTTTCTAGTTGTAGAGGCGCTATTCGATTCTTTATGATCACCAGTGCTCTCGTTTGAGGCTCGCTGTCTGAGATAGGCTACCTTGCAAAGGTAGGATTATTTGCAAGTTTCTAATTTAGAAAGAGGAGGGGTTTCATTATCGGTAGGTTCGGTGCTGTCAATAATACTATCGCTACAAGCAGTACGACCGAGGCAACAGCTTTGGCGGATTTCAAAATTTGAGAGCGCAGGGTTACCAGATCCAAAAATATCGTTAATACTGTCAGTTGGGGCTACAAGAGGGAGGTAGGAAGCAAGGCGGAATTTAACATGTGGTTTTCTTGGACTAATGGGCAGTTCACTATTGTTATCAGAATGAACGACATTATAATTATTAGAATCAGAGAAAGAGCTAGAGCGAGAACTGAAATTAGAACTAGAAGGTGAATTAGTCCTAATAGGATATCCATTACTGATGGTGTTTAATAATGTCTCGAGATCGGCAATCATAGCTGGATAGTAATTACCGTCATCTGAATCTAATTCATCGATTGTCATGTAGTAATCCTCAAAGGTAGTTTCTGTGCTGAAGCGACGTGTTGGGGTGTGGATATACTTATCAAGATGAGGATACTTGTCGGCTAATAATGCGATATCCATAAGCAACTCATCTTCAACATTAGTCTCTGGAAAAGCTACTGATTCAGGTAATGTAATAAAAGGAGATGCGTCGTCAAAGTATCCAGTGCCAGTTGCAATACCATTATCACAACCACCTGTTTCAGATAGGCACTTGGAGCTTGCAGTTGAAATAAGCTTCTTCACAAAGCGTGCAATGCATTTAAATGCCATTTGTTATTGTTTGAAATCTGATGGCGAATCTGATAAGGAGAAAGAACCTATAACACTCTTAACAGACCAGGTAGTATTATTTTTGAGAAAGAAGAAGAAGAAGAAAGTGTAGTGTGAAGTAATGCCAAGTAGGATATTTTAGTTCCTTTAATATCTCTTTCCAGGCGATACCAAATAGTTCGAACTTTTCTTTCACACTACAGTCCTCTGAATACCACCAGTATTGAAGAGAACGAGTAAAGGAGTAAACTCACTTGGCAATAGACCAGTACTGTATTTGTTCAAATTTTTCTTTCTCACAGATTGATATTTAATTCTGAGCAAAAAACGATAGAAGAAGACGTAGAAGAAGACGTGCTGTGACACCAAACAACGCGCTCAAAGTAATAAAAAGAAGAGGGCTTTACAGCGTAAACACTAAAAATAATCGATTTGTATTTTGTGAACGTCAGATCAAGAACAATAACTCTCAGAGATGAAGAAAACCAATGTTGAGAAAAAAAGAGAAGAAATAGAGCTGAAAGTAGTGGATGCGATGCTGCACGCACCGATCTGCACCCCTGAGTTTTCGCCTACTTGTATCTCGACAAATACCTATCCATTCATCTAGCTACTAATATGAATCGATAGATGGTAATCATGAGATTGAATATTTACTTATTATATACTATAATAAAGCTATTCTCATGTTTAAGCGATGTTGCATCACAGTTTGGTCCTCATGGTTTGGATCCCATAATTTTTCAGCCGTGCCAGTTGTCACGGGCCTCAGCATGAGACAATATGCAGGGATCGGCAGAGGGTCACTAGAACTAATTAACGTCTCCGTCCCACAGAGTTACATATTACAACAAAAATTGAGACAATACACAGAAAGATGGATTCAGCATGTATCATCAGATAAGGGCCTGTCAATGGTTTTCAACCTTCATATTTTTGTTTTCCATGCTGGTACTTGACCAGCAAATATTCGCGTTTATGCAGCGGCCGGATTAGATAGATAGATAATCAATTAACGTCTCTGTCTTACATAATTATGAAATAATACAAATAGAACAATACAAAGGAAGACGAATTCCAGATAAGGGCTTGTCAGCGTGTTAGAGCTTTTTATTGCAGGGTTCGTTGTTGGACTCAACATTTTAGGGCAAAGTGTCATAGGGAAACCAGTTCTCTCTCACGATAATATGGAAAAAACCTATGTCTGGATTGATATTTCGGTAGTGTTCTCTTACTACTTTCACTACATATCTTTTGCCATTAATTGAATCGTTGCCTGTCTGGTATTTTTTACATTTGGTTCTTTGGTTTCTTCAGCAACAGATTCAGTGGTTCCCACGGTGGCTTTTTCCTTGACAATGGGCGAATGGATAAGGGCATCTCTTAGCTGCGGATAGCTGGTCATTAGGATGAGTCCGTCTTTCTATGTTTTTTAGGTGTTTGGTCTCCTTTGCTAGGTACTTATTTTACTTTACTTCCCTTAGGGTAAGGTCATATCCATAATAGGGAATAATACCTTACCCACGAAAATACGTTTCGGAGCTCTGTAAATTTTATTTTTTCGAAAGTGGCGTTAATGGTTTAGTGGTAAAATTCATCGTTGCCATCGATGAGCCCCCGGTTCGATTCCGGGTTAACGCATAGGATCGATTCTTTTTTGCTGCTTTTACGGCAAGACTCAAATAGTTATGCCACAGTTTTATTTTCGTTATGATACTGATGGGTGTAATCATATGTTTGCTTATCATTTCGCAGTAAAGCTTATCATCAACAGAAGCAAACCTACAGCTGCTTGGCCTGCCATCCTCTTCTCACGTACGGCTCCAACGCAGGAGGAATGTTTCACTTTTATTATGGGACAGATTTGATAACTTTTTAATTTATTTCTTTCTGATAGACTTTTCTAGCTAAAGATGCCTACATTGCTTGCCAGCGGATTCTCGTTCAATAACATTCGCCCTTTGGGTCCTACAGTAGGACTTTATATTCTCCTAACTTTTGCTTTAAGCTCAATAAGTTATCTTTTGGCCGCCATTGCCAATAAAAATGGTGGCGATTTTGGTATGTATGCTTTGTTGTTGATGTGGTGCCCGGCAATTGCTACTTTTTTCACTCTGAAATATAACGGAAGAAGTGTTTATGAGCTCAATTGGAAATGGCCCTCTAATCATTACGTATTACTGAGTTGGTACCTGCCTATCGCTTATACATTGGCTTCGTACCTCATTGTGTGGATTAGTGGACTAGGCAAATTCCCTAATCAAAAGTTCATGGATAATGCCGCTGAGAAGGTAGGACTTGGGATATCTCCTGCTTTATCGACCTTTGTGTATATTTGTATATACGGGACATTTGGAATGCTTACAGCATTGTCGTCTGCGTTAGGAGAAGAGATTGGCTGGAGAGGGTTTCTTGTGCCAGAATTAATCAAATCTCATAGCTTTACTACCACTTCCTTGATTGTAGGGTTGGTGTGGTCCGTCTGGCACTATCCTTTGATTCTATTTACCAGCTCCTATAGTTCTGCAGCCCCAAAATGGTATCAGCTAATCTGCTTTACCGTCTATGTTACGTCTTTATCAGTGATCTTTGCTTGGATTCGTCTGAAATCCGGTAGCCTTTGGACTGGGGCTATTCTTCATGCCAGTCAGAACTTATACATGCAGGCGTTCTTGACTCCTCTAACCGCCGACGCTGGACGTACTGCCTGGTACATTGACGAGTTTGGCGCTGTGCTTCCGATCACATCGTTCATTACGGCAGTATATTTTTGGACAAGACGTGGGGAGTTGGGGCTGGGTATAAGGCTGCCATTGTAGCTTCCCTCCGGAGATTGACTTCGTAAATATTGACCTATACTCTACTATCTCTTTGCTGTCACCGGCGAGTGGGCTCTAGCCCAGCAAATCATCTTCCGTATTGACTTGTTTACTATATTCATATAGCACTCTGAGCTCGTCGAGACTCCTAACTAGCATGGTTACGATTACAGTTGTACTTAGTTATAGACCAGTTAGATATATTACGCATTGACGCAGGTGTATTTCAAACGTCTTGACACTATGAGAACTCGTCTCATGATGTTACCAACATAAACCGAGGAGTGTAGAGAAGCTGATCTGAAGGCTCCAGCTGCTACCGTACGTGTATTTATTGATATATAAGGGTCAATCAACAGGAGGGCGTATCGAGCTGATTCACGATCTTAGAGGGCAATTATCGCTATAATTTAATAAGAGCAAAAAAAAAAATACATAAACACATAAACACATGAACAGTATAACAGCACCAATTCAAACCGCTGAATCACATCTCCGTAGGAATTCGGAATACTTTATCCATGTGGCTTGCGAAATCATTATCAGAAGACTAGAATTATCTGTTACTAGATATTGTTCATTCATGTATATAACTTACTCAAGAATTAGTTTAAGATGGTCACAAAATAAGAAGTCTTACAATAAGGCTGTATTGTCGCACAATGAGGTAAAGGAAGGAAGGATCTTAAGAGTGATAATAAATGTGGAAATTGACTAAAAGGTCAACATAATGTAACTTTGAAACATGAGGTGGGGCTGACAGGTGAAGATTATAGTGTGTTATCACACTCGACCTGTCATAAAACTAGTAATCCTTCTACACTATACCAGAAAATAGTCAGATTCCCACCATGTCGTCTAACAATTCGTACATGCCTAATGATATCGACGAGTTTTCATTTCTTCACGGTAAAGAGATCATTGATTCTGCTGAGTATAGTGACCCGCACAAACTTGGCTCATTCATTGTAGGTCGTTTGAAAGACCAGGATAATCCGCCCCCAGGCGGCGTCCTTATCATTAGATCCGACAACCAAAAGTACCTTGAAAAGGTCTGTCAGAGAATAATAAACTCAAGGCTCAGAATCGATTTCCAGGCCCCTTTTCTGCCTGGCTATTCAGTATTTGAAATGGTCCAACTGGCACCTCATCGGACACTTTCTGATGTATTGCAAGGGTACTTGTGTTCTAGTGTGGGCCCTGATCTAGCCGTTGCTCACGGTGCTGCTCCCGTCATTTGCCAGAACGGGAGCGTTGTGTGTCCAGATGGTAGTTTGGTAACAGTAGAAAGAATGCACGTCAACGATCCCGATGCCGCTATTCCAAATCTAGTTCTGGAGGTAGCTAATTCACATACCACCGAGAATTTGAACCGAAAGGTTGGAGTGTGGCTATCGGATGCTGTCAACTACCTGGGTCACCAAGTACATGTCGTCCTTGGGGTCCACATGTTTTTCAATGAACGGACGGATGGAGTCGAACGTCAAGGCTCAAGCATTCTGAGAAAGAAGTTACATCACATAAATTTTGACCTCTACTTCCAAGAAGATCGGCTGCTGGTGAGTAACCGTCCCCGAACTCGTCAAGTTCCAAATCCACCTCTTGAGCGGGTTCCTTTGCCCCGACAAACAGCAGTAGTAGAGTTGACAGTGAACGAAGAAGGGATTCCGGTGGCAAATGTGTCTAATGGCGAAGGACTTCATCAGAATTTGACCATTCCCGGTAATGTCTTTGCAAATAATGAGGATCCGGAGGAAGAGATTGAGATTCTGAGCCAAGCCGCACTTGAATTATCTTCTGCTTTCGCGTACAGAATACAGGAAGCATCGGTGAGAGTGAATGACGAACGCAGACGTTGGAGAAGAGGAGCCCAACGTTGAGTTTGGGTTTGAATTGGTGCTGTTATACTGTTTATGCGTTCTCATTCATTAAATTATAGCCATAATTGTCCTCTAAGATCGTGAATCAGCTCGATACGCCCTCCTGTTGATTGACCCTTAGATATGATATCAATAAATGCACGTACGGTAGCAGTTGGAGCTTTCAAGATCAGCTTCTCTACATTCCTCAGTTTATGTTAGTAACATCATGAGACGAGTTCTCATAATGCCTAGACATTTGAAATATTAACTAATCCTAATTTCATGTAAGCAGCGGATCTGAGTAGACTAGGGAATGAAGCGCCATGCTTCCCCATATCCAGGATACGAGCAGCCTTTGTAAAGTGAAGATACGCGTCTGAAGAACCGTAGCCGCTGGAGAGAGAGTCATGTATGTAGGCAGAATATCCAATTTTGTTTTTGCGGGACAACACGAGCGAGCGTCACAGAACGATTCCTGACGTGCCGCTACTCCAAGCTGTTTCCAGTTCTGCAATGCTTATTAACACCACAAACACACTACTCTAGCACAGCAAACACTCTACCATCTAACAAACTAAACCACGATGCAAGAAATGCAAATTGACAACTCTTTTGAAGAGCCTACCCAAGTGGACTATTTGCTGTCGCTGGACTTCGAAAAAGCATATGACCGCCCGTCCAGGGATTATATCACGAAAGTGTTAGAAGTCTTTGGTTTTGGCCCGCGCTTCCGTGCCATGATCGAGCTCACCCTCACAAACAATCGTAGTTGTACCATGATAAACGGACATAGGGGGCCTATTTTCCCGGTGGAATCGGAGGTAGAAGAGGGTGACCCTCTCTGCCCTACTCTCTTTGCGATCATGGCTGAACCTCTCCTGTATTCTTTAAGACGTACCGAAGGCATTCATGAACGCCTTGGCTACATTAGCCTGCCTCCTATTATCGACGTGGACAGCATTCGCAGACGACGTGCTAGTTGCCCAACACAACCCAACAGAACTCGTGCGGACCCAAAAGAAACTGGATGCCTATTGCGCAGCAACCCAGTCCAGGATCAATTGGCACAAGCATCTGTTCATTCTTCTCACATCTCAAGACAAAGCCAACGAACACACTGTGGTAACGGACCAAGCTTGCATAGTGCGAATGCGGCGACTTGGAGACTGACACAGCTTCCGCCTTCTAGGGGTCCAAATCGGAAGACCGAGAATCCTTACGGACCCCTTCAAGAATCCATTCTGATCAAACACCCAGCCAAAGTCAGAGTATGCTCATTTATGGTCTTCCTCTGGCAAACCAATGCTTCATCAGCACCTACGTCTACTCCACGATCCTGTTTTATGATCCTTTCAATCCTGCGTCTCCAAGTAGAATCGAGGCCATTCAAGAGCTTGCCCTAACAAAATCTGGGGACCTCGCAAGAACCTCCCGGTGAAAGACGAGACCCTGATGACGCCACTTGAGCAAGGCGGTTTTGGACTGTGAGATCTCCATGAGAAACTACTCGCCGCCCGTGCGCAAAACTTCCACGACATCCTCGAATCCCCCCATATGCCCGAACCGTCTTCTTCGCACAGACTCAGCATGAGTTATTACTGTCGCGCCAGAGCGACGATAAGCTTCTAGGCGTAGCGATCCGAGTCACCGCTTTTCATTCCAGTGTCCAGGTCCGACGACTGCCACAGTACTTTGCGGCCGAAGTGATCCTAACACCTAGACATGGGAAATCGACGTTCCGAGAAAGACACCTCTATCGAGCTATGTTAGCATGTTTCCAGGCTTGAACTCAACTGATTCATCCGCCATATCGTGCACCGGGATGGCACCTTTGGTTTCACTTCTCGGTAAAATATTCCACCCAAACGAGCGGCATATCAACTTGCTCAGCTACCTGGACAAATACGGGGAGGACCTAGTAAAAGATACATTCCATCGAGCTTGGAATAAACAAAGGGGGAACGACGAGGGGCTTTATCACATCCACAACAGGGAGTTGATGGGCTGGAACCAAGCTCACTTGCGGAGATTACAGGAGATACGCAAGCTCAACGCTTCATTTATTCCTACTCCACAGGCTACCGTGCCTGGGGCGATGGGGAACAGTGCACATACACTGTACAAAGAAAACAGCATGCCCTCTCTGTCGGCAGGTACTAGATACTACTGGAATGCAAACCAGTAATCAATTGTCTTAAACGATTACACATAATACAAAGTACTATGGAAGTGATATAATGGGAGATTTGGATCACACGGATCAAGAACGAGGACAGCATTGCATTAGAACTGATCAAGGCAATATGAATTCTCAGCCATGCATATCGTTATAAGTACACCAATAGCGACGTCGAAGAACAAATCATGATATCGTTCATAAGCAAGCAAATGATACTTGACAAACCGACCAATTCTAGATACAAATACATCCGTCAGAAGTATCTATGATATCATCGAGACGATACATAGGCGGAGGAGTCCTGTCTGACATGCCGTTCTTTTTTTTTATTTCGAAATCAATTATGCCGAACTTTTTTCAAGTAGTGAGCAATAAGCTCCACGAGATTGTTATGTAATAATAATATGTAATAATTGATTTCGAAGATAAAAAAAATTTGATCGTTGCCATCGACGAGCCCCAGGTTCGATTCCGGGTTAACGCATAAGCTTTGCGTCCTTTATGCGGTTGTTCCTCTGAAACTATACACCCCTCTAGTCGTCCTCAATTATTAGTATTAATTATATTAATATCTCCCCCGAATGGGCTTCCGCTTTTTAATTCTCAATAGCATCTCCAATCTAAGTCATGCTTCTTATCGGTTATCTTTTCCTGTTCTAAAGATTAGGTTCCAAATCAGACCTAAGATTGGCAATTAAAAAGATTATCAATTCTACATAATTAACTTTTATCTCTTTTCTATTAGACATCTCTTATTAATAAAAATAAAATAATTATGGTAAACAATCAGCGAATAATATGATAACTAGCCTCAGTAACCAAAAATGGTATGAACGAAAGAGACGACAGACATTGGCCCGTAGAGAACCCAAATCGAACAAAATATCTGAATCATATGAAGCTGTATATATTTTCACAACACACAAACACGACAGGTAAGCCAGATCTATCTATTTTATTTTTTAGCTGTTACCGCTGCTTCTTTGGCCTTCTTCTCCATTGCTGAAATCCTGTTAGCCATCTGCTGAGTCTGCTTCCGGCGTCTGAGCTCTGCTCAGATCTGTAGCTCGAGCTTCTACACCTTACAGTCCACGCTCCCAGTCGTTCACGCAGCGAGCACAACAGGTCCGGGCAGAGCCCGGTCGCTAGAGGCAGAGTACCACGTCCCAGCCCTCCAAAAATGCACTACATACCAGCAGCCTGTTTGGCCCTCATAATATCGGCCTGTGCCTCCAAACGCTTTCTGGGATCTCCTTCCTGCTTCTTCTTCTCGGCATCCTTTTTCTTTTGGTTCTTTTCACGAGCCTTTTCTCTTTGATTTCCTCTAGTCATTTCGAATAATTAATTAACCAAAATCAAGTCAAGCAAACAAGCGCAACACCAACTGGTGAGAAAAGTGGGAAGGTCACAAAAAGTTAGAAAAAACAGGAACTAATATAATATACAGGGGAAGAGATAGGACGGAAACAGAAAAAAAGATTGTCAACGCTAATTATATAGGCTTTAAATTTAATGCCCAATCCCTGCCTAGCGATAGCGCCGTACAAAAACCCGTACCCATAAACAGTTCCCTGTAATTACCACATTAGATATTATAATGATGATGAACCGGCCACTCAACTACTACCGACACTCATAAGATAAGATAATATTATATTGTACTAACAGCTTGACGGTCCACTATATTCAAATCACCTTTTACTCACACAGCCACACAATGAGCGACATAGAAGCTTCACAAGAAGCTGACAAGGCCGAAAAGTTGGCGGCAGCCAAGAAAAAGGTATGTCGTCTTATCCCTAGTGGGGAGGTGAAGGTTGTTCTCCGGTGATTGGAGTCCAGCCTGGTAATTCCGCTTAGTGGAGATTCAGGAGGCGAGATAGTGCTAACTGTTTTCCCAGTTTGAGGAACTCAAGAGACAGCAGAAGAAAAAGGGCAAGGGAAAGAAGAAGACGACTAAAGACGATGACAACACTATCAGTGATAATGAGAACACTACAAAGAAGGAAGAAAGCGGCGATGGCGAGGCTGATGGTGATGAAGATATGGAAGAAAAGGCTCCAATTGTTGAACTGGACGTAGAATCAAAGTCCAAGGAGTCCAAGGAAGAGTCCAAGGAAGAGTCCAAGGAAGAGTCCAAGGAAGAGCCCAGGGAAGAGCTGAAGGAAGAAGCTAAAGAGAAACATAGGGAACAACCTAACGAAAATTCAAAGGAAGAACCCATAGAGGAAGCCAAGGCCGAGACCAAGGAAAAACTCAAGGAAGAACGGCAACAAGAATCTGAGAAAGAAGCCAATTCTGAAGATCTTAAGTATGAGCTTGTACCAATACCAGAGTCAGAACTTAACTTACAGCCAACTCAACTTCCATCTGATGACCATGCTGCCTCCCAGATCGCTTTCTTACAGGACCAATTGGCCAAAATAACTACTGAGAACAACCAATTGAAAAGCAAGGTAGATGATCTAGAGTCCACAATTACGACTCTCCGAACAGAGAATGACAGCGTTCATGCTCAATTAGCTGAACACGACCACGACCTTCTGCATTCACCTCCTCATATACCTGTCGGAGGAAGAAGCAATCGAACCAGCAATATTGGAGGACAGCGTCCTCGAGCCACATCTTTCGTAGACCTCGATTTATCCGGAGAAGCGTCTAAAATTTCAGACATCCGCAAGCAGATGGAGCAATGGAAAGGATGGCAGGTAGACATGAGAGGATGGAGAAACTTAGGGATCGGTCCACAATTCGTCTTATAATTTACCTCGTTGTTCTTTCTTCGCGTCTGTGGACTCCTATCTATTATTTATTAATTCTAACATTTTATTTAATGTCTTGGATATGCCGCCGGCAGATGGGCTCCGGCCAGATGTGTTGCTCCTTTTTTGTAGACCGGCATCAGCGTTAATTTTCGAAGTGAACTACCGGAGGAAGAGCGGAGAGAGAGTCATGTTTCTATCTTGTATTGTTTAACATGGCATGTGTCTGATGATAAAGAAGATTGATATAAACTTTAAGAAGGATTAGGTGTCATGTTAGATGACGAAGCCGTTAATATATTTAGCGGAATACCATGATTTATAATAATAATTACGTACCTATCTCACCACTTTTTAACTGACTGGCCTGTCTCCAGCAGCTAGCTCGCTTCTCTCACTGCATGCGTGCAGTTATATAAACGCAAAAATCTCCAGCTGTGGCAAGATAGTAATGCTTTTGGTCATGAAAGACAATCGCTGTTGAAATCATTTCATTTTACAATCTGAATAAGACCGGCGAAGCCGAAACACTGATGCCTCTGATAATGCGTTAAGAGCTAAAATTAGATGATTTTTCCCCTGTCTCCTAGACATTACTAACTAAACAAACCTCTATCATTTGTGAATTCTCTCATGCCTGTAATGGTGTTTCTGGGGTCTGTCGGTCTCGGACTGAGGTGCGATAAAGTGGCACTTCTTGCCAAATGCTGGCATAACAGCGAAATATCCCCCTGAATTAGTTAATTGTCTCGTTCAGAAGATATAAGAGCATGCGTCGCGAGCGATAGTTCGACTCCGAAGCTGCTACGAGGAAGCCGCTGGAGACAGATCAGGCAATAATAAGAAATATTATAATAATAAAGTACAAATAATAAAATAAGAGTAATAGTAGAGAGTTCATAGTAATGCGACGAAAGAGACATAATGCAGAGGGGAAGTACCAGCGAATCAGAGCCACCAGATATTAAAAGTGAGAGGGAAGCAATAGAATGGTAGCAGTAACAACAGCAGAAGAACGAATTAATGGTGGTAGAAGCGAGAGCTGTTGGAAGCAAAATAATCTGGAGTAATGCAAGTGATAATGGTTGGAAGAAAGCAACAAAATGATAGCAGAAACAAAAAGACGAAAGCATTAATGATGGCATGGCAGAAATAAAGAATTGTTCTAAGCAAATTATCTAGAGCATTGCAATAGAGAGCAAGTGAAAGAAAGCAACAGAATGATAGCAAGAACAAAAAGACGAAAGCATTAGTGATGACATGACAGAAGAAACAATGGTTCGAAGCAAATGTGAGCAAGATGATAGCAAGAACAAAAAAAACGAAAACATAAATGGATGACAGAAAGAGAATTGTTCGAAGCAAAATTATCTAGAGCATTGCAACAAAAAAAAGAAGACGAAAGCATTAATGGGTGGCATGACAGAAGAGAGAATCAAAATAATATGGAGCATTGCAATAGCGAGCAGATCTAAGAGAGCAATAGAGTCATAGCAAAAAAAGATTAATGGATGGCACGACAGAAGAGAGAATCAAAATAATATGGAGTATTTGCCATAGTGAGCAGATTGAAGAAAGCAATAGAATCATAGCAAAAAAAAGACGAAAGCATTAATGAATGGCATGACAGAAAGAGAGAATCAAAATATGCTGGAGCACTACAATAGTGAGCAAATAGAAGAAAGCAATAGAATCATAGCAAAAAAAACATGACCGCATTAATGGGCGGCATGATTGAAAGAGAGGGTTCGCAGAATAACCTGATACCATAGGACGAAAGTGAAATGGCAATGGAATAGCGGCGAAAAAAAGCGACCAGAGAAGCAACAGCAACAGGATGAAGCTAGTAACAACAGAACCAAGATGAAATGGCAGTAGTCGAAACTGATCAAAAGCCGTAAGAAAAGGAACCATCGCGAAGTAACCAATAATGGGAAGAAAAAAGTAACCACAGAAAGAAAGAAAAAATGGAAA
>JAJMAW010000136.1:0-30912 GCA_030565085.1 Sugiyamaella pinicola
TGTTAAGCCGCTTACTTAGACCCACATTGATTTGTGTCTTGGGCAATGTCTTAGTTACATGTCTCAGACGCAGTGATATGTGTTGACAAGTGCTGGAAGCTACTCATGATTCAATCCTCATTGATTTGTGTTCTGGGTTAGACGTGGCTCAGACTCATCGAGATGAATGTTTTATCGTGTGTATCTTCCCTCTCGTCCGCTGACTGGGCTCTGCCCATGTCCGTGAATGTGTCTCGTGTCTTGGCTTATCTGTCTCTCGTAAGCTGTAAGTGCTGGCCCGCCTACTCAGGCCCGCATTGATTTGTGAGTTGTCTTAGCTACTGTCTCAGACCATTGAGATGTACCGTTCAGTCATCATTGATTTGTGAGTCTTAGGTTACATATCTCAGACTACATTGATATGGGTGCTGTATCATACCCCTATCCTCCCCCCTCCCGTCTGTCATCCGCCATCACTCTCCCTCTACCTCTTCTTCCTCCGTTTCCTGTGACCGTGATCGGCCCATTGATTTGTGTCTTGAGTAATTGTCTTCTGTCTGGCTACATGATGTAACCAGTATGGTTACATGTCTCAGAAAACATTGAAATGTGTTAGCAAGCTACATTGCCAAACGCTCATGGATTTGTCTGTCTTAGGGTAACAAGTCTCGGAGTACATTGATATGGGTGTTGTGACATGTGTATCTGCCCCATATCCCTCTCTCACTCCTATGTATTCTCTCTCTGTTTATCCCTGCTCCCTGTGCCATATCCATCTGCCCTCAGCCGTCTCCCTCTCTCCTCTCTCCGACGTGACTGGGTTCTTCCCAAATGCGTGGATTCATGAGTCTCGTGTCTAACATCCGTTGTATGTCTCTTGCTTATAAGCAAGCTGTAAGTGTTAATACATCTACTTGGACCCACATTGATCTGTCTGGCCATTTTTTATACCAGTAAATAGTTACATGGGAAAAACGTCTAGTTGGTTGTCTTGCCATGGTTGCTTTGATTACGAGCTATTTATTTACTTTCTTGTATTCGCGCAATGACATAGCTCAACCAACTTCGCGGTGGTGTTCAATAGTTCTAATAATTTAATCATGAAATCATTTCGTATAAGATAACAGCAACTGGTATGCCGGCTTTGTAGATGCCCATGATGATCTTCCAGCCTTCTACCCAGACCGTAGTACTCTTCGGCCGGACGGACGGCAGCTTAACGGAAGCCGGTAGGATGACGATGCCAACAGAGCAGGCATTCAAAGAAAGCAGAAAGATGGGTGACAGTCCTCTAGCTTGAAATACATCCTACATCATACAAACTAAGGCTTATATATAACCATATGTGCTCAGTTTCTAGCTTTTCGTCTCGTCAGTGGCAGCAGTCCACACAATGTGATTATTGGCTACATGTTATTTCTTGTTTGCTGTTGTCAACGCGATAGGAGTCTTCAGCTGCAAAAGCTAAATCAATGCTGGCGATGGTGTTCTTGCTCTGCAAACATCAGTGAACACTGGTTATATTGATACCAGCACCTAGTTGGTTGTCTTGTCTTGTCTCTGATTACAACGTCTTCACAAAAACTCTATGTAGTAGCTCAACCAACCAAAGTTCCAATTCGTAACTTACTTATATACAGATGTCGGCTTACAGTGTAAAAGAGTCTAATTGGGCTGTGTAGCATTTTTCTGAAATTTTATATACACAAACTGGATAATAAATAGAATAACAGTACAGCAGTAAACTACTGAAAAGACATGTTGCTAAGATCCATTTCCTGCTCACTCTCATCGTCATTGATCATACTAATAGAGCTATGCGAGATATCATGGATACCTTCATGTACACTCTGGTGAATACTGCCACCACTAGCGCCCACAACCCCATAATTATTTGTTTGACCATTGTTAGCTGGTACGGGCGTGACAGCCCCCATGCCATCACCATCTGCCACTCCAACCACTCCATTAAACATCTCTTCTTCTTCTTCTTCTCTTCCTCCCAAGTGATCTTCTCCAACCTCTCCATCATCATACTCTTCTTCATCAGCCATAAATCCTTCCTGATATTCATCTTCATCATAGCTATCATCATACGAATTATCGTCTGCTTCAGGTACTTCAGCATCCAGGTCAGGCACGTCAGCATCTAAACCAACGCCTAATTCGGCTCCACCTCCGCCTCTGCCATCTGTTTCAATATTATCTTCCTCATCTACGATTCTATCATTTCCAATATCATCACTAATGTTACCAGCGTTATTGGCACGACCGCCACCACCACCAACACCATCGTTTTCTTCATTCTCAATCCCTATCATCTGCTGCTGCTGCTGTTCATTAGTAATTGCATCCAAATCGATTTCCCCTGCTCTTAGCGGCTCATTATCTTCATCGCTTTGTGCGTCTCTTTCTAACAACGATCGCATCGTTTGTCGAATACCAGGTGGTTTAATATAATCATGCCCGAATTCTACTATGCTTCGAATGTACTTCTTACGGAATTCTTCGTCTTTTTCAATATTGTAAATATCGTTCACTGGGCGTCTCCACATTCCATATCCCCATTGCTCAATTCCAGCGTATTGGTTAGTGATACAGAACCGGCTGGTACCACGAGTGGTCAGACCATTGACCGGAGGATGATATGAAGAGTTATGAAAGTTTGCAATTGACCCAGTACCATTTGAATAATTATTGTTAGATAAGCTGTTTAATGCCCCTCCTGAGTTAGACGTATTGTTATGATTGGCACCAGCATTTTGATATTGATTTCGTCTTGAGCTCGATGTTCGAAAACTATGTGATTCACTCTGCCCCGTACGTAAGAGTGAGTTATTTAAACCTATTGTCTGAGAAGTAGGTAAATACATTTTGGAATATTACGATTTCATCAGTGGATGTTGGTAGATATGCGATATTGGCATAAACAAATCGTCGATACGGCCGACCAATCACGTGATATTAGACTTAGGATAGTCTATATAATTATTTGTCCAAAATATAGCCTATAGGATAGAAATTTTGGAGAAGAATACCAGAAAACGAACAAAAATTATTAATTGTGTATCACATCATATCCAGTTGCCTATAGGGCATCTTAAGATATAGATATTTTCCTTCTACCTAAGCCCAGCGAAAAGAAGGGGAAAAAAGGATACCCTATGAATATATCTATATACATGCTATGTACAGTAAACAGGGCACCGGCTAGTGTGTAAACAAGACGGTTAATCTTCTTCTTCTATCTCTTCTTGTGGCCATAACCAGTCCCATTGGCCTTTTTTATGAATCATAGCGAGGACTAGAATCCCTGGCAAATGCAGAACACTACCCCAGAAAAGTTTCCGGGCATAGAAACTATTACCTCCAGCAGAAGAGGAACCAGCGTCGATGATAGGACCGACAATATGACGTTGCTCAACCCAGAATTTGAACGCAAGGTAGGTCAACCAGCCATTGAGTAGACCGCTATCAACAGCGTAAAACCAATCAGTGACATTATAGTAACAGAGAGCTAAACACAAAGGGAACATCGTCACACTGTATTTAAGAGCAACTCGTGCATTAAGAGATGGATTCGTCCACGCGGCCATGACATATCCAGCCCGTCGATATTCTTCGCGGATATTATGACTTAAGGAGTTGAAATGCGGAAACTGCCACGCATATAGCAGACCTGCAAGAGCCCAAGCGCCAGGCTCAGCAAGTGAACTCGAAGCCGCCCATCCCATGAGAGGTGGGATCGCACCCACTACAGCACCAACCCACGTGTTGGTGATAGATTTACGTTTAAGTGATGTATAGGTCCATCCGTAGAGGACGATATTAGCAGCACCCAAAGCGGCGACAGTTGGATTCACACCAAAGTAAAGGGCCGTTACGCCAAGAGTACCAGATAAGCCAGCAAATCCAAAGGCCTGATTTGGCGTCAATAGCCCTCTGACAACAGGACGAGTACGAGTTCTTGTCATCTGAGCGTCATACTCATACTCCCTACCCATATTAATAGCATTCGCAGACCCGGAAGTTAATGCGGTACCAACAGTTAAGAACAACAATTGCGGTAAAGTAGCATCAAACGGAGTGAGAGCATAAGATGACATTGCTGATAGAACCACCAATGCCGTTAAACGAGGCTTTGTTAGTGCCAAGTAAGGGGCATAAAATGGAAGTTCTGTAGCAGGTTTGGATTTTCGAGGCGATGAGTGATCTAAGCTTCGCACTTCAAAAGGTATTATAGTTGTAGCATCAGTAGTTTTGTATGAGGGTGTATTTGAAGTGTTTTTCTTTGGGCTGCTTTCCAATGTACTTTCCACATCCGTAATCGCATCATTTAAAGGTATTACTCCTGTAACTGCTGCCGATTTACCTGATACATACCTATTTCCATCCTGCTTGAGATAAAGGTTTGAAAAAAAAGAATCGCTTCTCTTTAACATTTCTGATGATGTTGGTATAGAAGTTGTCGACGAAAGAAACCTTTTAACAGGTGTCCTCCTCAAAGAAAAGCATCTAATTGACCCATCCCCTATCCTATTACTTGATAGATATCTAATAGCACGAATCAATCCCTTCCTTTCATGATTACTTTGACATCTGTACAGTAGCATTTCGTCGTCCCTGTCGACTGTTCACTCTATCAAAAAAAGAAGGGTCCGTATAGCAACTTCAAATAAGGCGCATAAAAGTCTACCACAGAAGCTTACCAGATGGATGAAGTTTGATATTCTAATTTAATTACTTGTATCGGGCCTATAAATGAAGTTGTATATTATATCCTATGGCCGTCTATTGGTTCACTTCTTCTGATCCCTCACGCGGCGCACGCTGCAATCCTAGCCGTGCCAGTATCTAAACATGTCACACAAGTGATTGATTGTATTTGCTACTGGCGGCCTCCAGTGGCCGAGCTCCGTGTGTAGTCTTACTAATTTGCTTGGACTAAGAAGAAAGGGCCATACCTGTACCGAGACAGTCTCGTTATCTTATCAGTGTTTTATCAGTTGGGGTAATTGATCGGCACTATAGGGCACAATAACACACTATAATTTGTAACTGCCACGGGTTAATTTTCATTATGTATTAATATATATAGCCATACCACATGTTTCAGCTTTGATTATTTCGTTCGGATACTCAAGCTGTGAGGAAAGCGAGTCCGCTCCGCAGTTTCCTGCATGATTCTGACTACCCCTGGATTTGTAGCTAGCTATTCCTCTCATTATTCATTTATACATTGATTGATGGAAGATACAAATTAATTAGAAAAAAGCCGACTGTCCAGTAATAGCACGACCAAGGATAAGTCCGTGAATATCACTTTGACCTTCATCTGGCGGGGTGTTAGTATAGTGCCTTAGAGAACGGTATAAGGAACTTACAGGTCTGAACGACAAAAAGGTTATGTGCAATACGAGCAATGTGATACTCATCACTGGCAGCATTACCACCAAAGACTTCCATTAAGCTATAAAGACAGTTAGTATTTGAGCGAAGTCACCAAAAAATAGGGCTCGACGGAACTTAACCCGTTAAACTGGAAACCCACCACTGGGTAGGGCACTTACGTTCTGGCATTGTTCAGGGCAGCATCACAATTACGCCTTTTAATTAAACTGATCATTTCTGGTGTAGCGATGCCATCATCTTTGAGACGACCAACTTGAATACATGCAGTAAGACCATACGCAACATCAGTAAGAGCATCAGCCAGTTTCTTCTGGATTAGTTGGTATTTTGCAAGAGGGTTATTGAATTGTTGACGTTCAAGAGAATAGTTGCGAGTCAATTTGATGGCTTCTTCAAGGGCACCCATAGTACCCCAGGCAATACCATAACGAGCACTATTGAGGCAGGTAAAAGGTCCTTTGAGACCCTTGACATCTGGAAACATGTTCTCCTCGGGCACTTCAACATCATCCATTTGGATCATACCAGTGATACTCGCACGAAGAGCAGTTTTATTTTTAATAGCTGGAGTAGCAAATGATCCGTTACCAACATGGTCACGCTCGACAATAAACCCACGGATCTCACCACTAAGCTTAGCCCAGATAATGGCGATATCAGCAATGGGGGAATTCGTGATCCAGTTCTTCGCACCATTAAGAAGATATACGCCTTTTTTTGTTGGATGAGGACGAGCAGTGGTTTCCATTGAAGCAGGATCGGATCCATGATTCGGTTCAGTAAGACCGAAGCAACCAATTAACTCGGCATTGGCAAGTTTAGGAAGAAACCTTTCCTTTTGTTCTGTAGTTCCAAATACATCGATTGGATGCATGACGAGAGACGATTGAACAGACATAGCAGAACGATAACCAGAATCTACTTTTTCGACTTCGCGAGCAATTAATCCATAGGCAACAGACGAAACGCCTGAGCACCCATATCCATCAATTGTAGCGCCAAGGAGTCCTAATTCACCCATTTCATGCATCAGAGATTTATCAAAGATCTCTGTTCTGTATCCTTCAAGGACTCTAGGGTATAGTTTATCTTGACAATACTCGCGAGCAACATTTGAAATAGCTATTTCGTCTTCTGTAAGGAGCGTGTCTATTCGAAGAGGGTTTTCCCAGTCGAATTTAGCTTTTGGTGTAGCGAGTGTTGTTTTCGAAGTTGATAACAATCGGCACTTGACACCCGAGGTAACTGAAGGATTGAATCTTTTAGACGCAAACTGGCGAAACATTGTTAAAGATCAAGACGACGACGATTTATGCTTGATATGTTATTGTAGAACGCAACTGAATTAAGATGTGAAAATGGTGAATTTCAATTGTAGAGCAACATATAAATATAAATATAAAATAAACACAAATGCCTATGAAGCAAGGTGAAATTTCAGGTCCCGCCAGTGCATGCACCCCGCCAATCCAGCCTTACGTGTAAACAGCGGAATCGGCAAGTCGGCTATTTGACAGGCGGTAATTGTCGCGATGTCGGAACCCATTATTAGATTTCGGATACGCCTCCAGCGGTCGGCCTCTACTCGGATTATAAGAGGCTCGCGAAGGGGAGTTTTGATGCTGACTCGTGAAGCGAGCACAACGGAATCCGGGCATAGCCCAGCCGCAGGAGGCAGACCAGAGCTAGAGATCCACAGACCTCTTGCGGCGTTCGACATAATCAATATAACGGCGGTGCAAGCCGATAATGAAGATTTCTGTTTGATACCCTTGATGCCTCCATAATGCTCATATATATATATTAATGTTATGTAATGGTGTATTTATATTAGACAGCCCTCGTCGCACAGATGTTCTACCCCCCAGAACCGAGGAAATCAGCTCGATCTCGATATCGACATATTGGTTCGAGACTAAGAACATTTGTGGCCAAAGATGAAAGTGACTCCCCTCCAGCGACACATTTCAGGATTTATAAACGGCGAACTAAACTGTTAAAGCCCGCCGGTTTTGCTCGGAGAGTTTCCAATATGTTCTTCCCGTATCACGATTCACGGCCAATAATAGCAAGAGGTGGTCGAATACTTCAAGGGGTTTCTACTAGGGCTAAACGGCTCAGCCGTCACTTATTCAGCTTAGCTATGACTCCAATCAAAGCGTGGGGGCCTTTCAGACGTAAAAGGCGTCTTACAGTTGTACTCGACTGGTGAACCATAGGTTGTCATTAAATAAGGGACAATTTTAAATAGCAATACACTCACATTTACATTGACACTAGTCATTCTATCTGTCGTTCTAGATAATCCTTCCAGCGCAAAAGAGACTCCTTGTAAACATCCTTTCGTCTACTAGGATCAATTGTCTTTAGTTGGACTTTGTAAATGCCCATTACTGGTTTATGATCCGACGACCGCACTGGAAACGAATTGTAACAGATTGGTAACACCTTTGAGCCACCTCTATAAAAGATGCGGTCGCACCATGCCGGTACTCGTTTCTTTTCACTACTATCATACATGTCAGTGCCAACATCAAATTTATAAGTCGGCGGAAAAGAAATCTGATGTTCGTTAAAAGCTCGAAGCCGTAATCCAGGATTCTTTTTCAACTGTAATCTAAGCTGATCATGTTCCAACAACTGATCTAATGCATTGTCTTGGATAGCTTTGATGGCCACCTGTCTATGTCGATTAATCCGGTAGTTCATATCACCGGAGAAAAAGCATATCTCATGATCCATAATCATGGTTCCGTCACCTCCATTAACAAAGATTCCTTTGCTAGTAAAATTGGTATTATCACTTTCATCTGAGAATTTTGTTTCCAGAATTGTTTCAATATCACTATTTCTTTGCAACACACCTGATTGGCCCGCAGCCAAGTGACAATTTACAAAGCACAATGAACTATCATCAACAACCATTCGCACTGCCAATCCTCCTTTGTTACCATGTAGCCCTCCGAGGCCGGTCTTAACCACTGACGATTTGACATCTCTTAAGCTAGAACAGGCTATTTCTTTCATAAAAACACAAGTAAATAACCCAACCATATTATTTGAATGAACTAATCGATATCTATCAGGTAGGTTGGACGCTACCAGCTGGTCCAACTTTTCTTGCCAAGCTTTGTATTGATGAGAAATATGTGAACTAGTAACAACTGCTGCCTCTTTTTCCTTTTTCCTTTTCGAATGAAACATGGATTTCGCAGTAACTGATGTATTGTCCAATTCAACCAATTCCTGGAATCCAAACACGATAACCTCTGCTTGACCTTGACAGATAATGCGAGCAATGCTCTGTTGATCCTCACTACTAAGGTCTCCTGGTTTAGAGGCACCGGCATTCCAAGTTATAACCTGAACTCCAACTTCTCTAGGCGTGCTGAATTCGGCATCATGATTCTGTAAATCAAGTTCTATAAGCAAAAGTGTTAGAAAACAAAATACAAAGCGAGCGGAGCAGGCAGAGTCGGCTCCTCAATACATACCAATCCAATCGTGCTTCAATAGGCCATCCCATAATGCGACGCTTCCCTCACTTAGTGAGCAGCTAATTACTGGCAGCATTCCGTCAACTTGAGAAAGATCTAGATCGTCAAAACAGCCGATTGTAACAACTGCACTGTCATGAGCTTTCCATTCTTTACGAATCATCCAAGGAGTTGTAGTCGCATCACAGACAAGAATCGTGCCATTTTTCAAACCAATCCACAAGTAATTACCGACTCCACACATGGAACACACTTTATGCATTGATACATTGATGGTTTCAATAAACGAAAGTTGGCTCACCGAATAGATTGAAATACAGCCATTGTCATGACCGAAAAACACACGGTCGGGGATGTTGGAAAGATAAGCGGCACAGGCGAAATCACCAATTAAGTTGTTACTACTAGTAGCTGGTACAGTAGTGGTAGTAGCACTGGGGCCATTTAGGGGCTGTTTGACATATACATTCATAGATGATACCGAAGCAGAAGATGTAGACGGTAAAACCGGAGGCGGAGCAGTGGCAGCAGTCGCGATAATTGGTCTGGCCGTGAGAAGAAACGGCACATTAGCTAAACTGCTAGGCTTATAAACAAATATTTGTCTATTACGACCAATCCAAAGAGTAGAGCCAGCTACTGCAAACGCTTTAAAGTTGGGCGTTACACGGAATGTTTTGGGGATGCTAGACAAGTCGCAATTACTCCAGACGCAGACTTTACCATCCTCGCTTAGTGACCACATTTCGTTTGTGTCTTCATTCTTATTAATCAAAACCACTGGCGTGAGATGAGTATTGGAACGTTTCATAGCAATTGACCCAGAACCATCAGATAGATTAGCCTCCCACAATTGGCCATCTCTAGTACCTAACCAAATAATTTGGCCATCGTCCGATTTATACCCAACTGAAGTGATTCGAGTGTCTGAATGGCTTAGTGACCATATCTGATCACCAGTCTGTGTATCATAAATGGTTGTTGTCGCGCCTCCAGACACGCAAGCATTTTTACCAAAGGTCGACACGGTCTTTTTTGCTTCTCCCTTTGCAGATGATGACAATTGAATTGAGTGTAGAACTCCTTCGAAAATAGGTGGTCGTCTGCTTGCTTGTGAGGAATCAGGACAGCCATAATAGCTATATTCCGATGACGATGACGACGATGATGCGGCGGAATTAGTCAAGTTAGGGTTGCTACCGTTAGGATTTGAGTAAATCAAGTCACTTTCATTGTCTGAATCAGAGATTGATGTTGAAATTTGTTCTGGAATTAATGATGTAGGAGTCAGGATAGGAGGTGGGTAAAATTGATTGTCATCGAAAGAGACTGTAGGTATTATTGAGGATTTCTCTTCAGGAGTATACGACGATATTAATGGTGTTTGTGGGGAAGAACTGAGTACTGCTGAGTGGCCATGGGGAGAAACACTTCTTGCTGGTCGAGGCGGGAGAATAGGAGGTGAGAGAAGTGCTGGCAGATGAAGTGGCAAGTTTGGATACGACGAAAATGGCTGGTCTACCGAGCTGATGCGTTGCTGATAAGGTAGTAGATGCAGATCATTTGTAGCAGATGCTTCATTTGAAATATTTTGATGTGGTAAAACTGGCCGTGGAGGTAACATTGGAGGATTGGATACTAATGGTTGAGGAGAACGTACCGGAAGATTATTATTACCATTCACGGATGGAGTTCCATTTACTGGAGTTCTAATCCTTGGAGGAGGCGGTGATGGAGGTGTTTGTAATGGACTTTGACTTCCTAATGAAGGAGACTTGTTACCATTGACAGGAGTTTTAATACGTGGAGGGGGTGGGATTGGAGGAGTAACAGACCGATCTCGTATACGAGAGGCAGGAGGGGGAGGCATTAATGAAGAGGGTGTATCAGGTCCATGCTCTGATATTAGGAAAGATGGACGGGTCGAAGAGGGGTTTACATCTCTCGAAGGTGGAGGGGGAGGCATGACTGTATCAGGAGTAGGAGTAGGGGTGGTAGAAGATGCCATTACCTTGTCGTTAATAGCCTGGGAAATAGAACTCTGAGACCGTCCATGGTGTGAACTTAGTCTAGCTGGTTTAGGAGGGGCACTCGGAGGCTGTTTTTTGAGAGGGACTGGCACTGGAGCGGGGGTCATAGATGCAGAAACGCTTTTCGACCTGGATTCAACATGTCCAACAGATGGCGTTTTATCCACTGGCATTGACAGGCTATAACTGATGGCTTTCGGTGGTGGGTCTACTGCCTCTGCGGCGGCCATTTGTTCAAATCTTGCCTTGACATTATTAACAGACGGTAGTGAAGAATGATCAGTCATGTTTAAAACAGGGTTCTGATACTACAACCATATGGCAGCAGAACTTCACTAAGGAAGCTGTTTGTCCTACAAGAAAACCACTGCTGCTATTTATATACCTTTATTCTCTATCGTCAACCGTTAACCGAGGGTTCCGCTGGTTACGATTGAAAATGGTTTGATACGTCCACGTTGCAATAGAGTGAACAATACCGGTAATAACCAACTATAGAGACAATACGAACACGTTCGCCTATGCTTATTACCCCTGGTAAGCAGGCGATTTGTGATGGTGCTGAAGTAAACAAATACACTATTTTGGGTGGGCCTTCACAAATCAAATCTTCTTTCCCAACAGTAGAGATGGAAAGGGTTTGTATAGCAGGAGAAAAAAAACACACAAACAAATCAGGGCGAAAAAATCGATCTGCTCTATCAGTGTTGCGAGTCCTTCCTGGTAAGGTTTTGCGATGAGTTCGAGCTGGGCTTATAGCACAGTACCAGAGACAGTAGTAGCAGCAGGGCAGTAAACAGGCTAATTATGCAGAGCCGGCGATCAAACGGTTATATGCGGCTGGTAGTGAGTGAGGCTCGGCCCTGAAGTGACAGTTAGTTTCAGGGTTTTCCCTAAATTCGAATCTAAAAATAGACATCTTGTCCGCGGCCACTGATGCGACGGAAAAGAATACAAAAAGGAAAAGGAGCTAACCCCTGACACAAGGCCTCAGTGTGAACATATCTTGACTGTGACTTGACTGTGATCAGAGTGGACCGGGGTGCGTCTCTGACGGCACATTGCAGCAGATACTCACGATTCGTGCTCTGCTGTTGCCATGTACCGTCGAGCCCTCCTCTGCTCAGCAGTAGGAGACTGTTGATTCGGGCGCAGTATGGTTGGAAGCAATTTATTCATAGCAGTATATGAGCATACCGCGCTGCCTCCGGCGGCTGGGCTCTGCCCAGACCCGTAGCTCCGCTTCGCGGAGAGCTGAGAAACCTGAGTACTCACGATGGCTGGGAGCGTCGAGCTCTCCGCGAAGCGGAGCTACGGTTCTGGGCAGAGCCCAGCCGCCGGAGGCAATGTCGGCATGATGGCGACAAATAGTAGTGTATAACAAGCTATGTAGAAGCGGACGGTCTATCGGTGGGGGAGTCCTCTATGCCAAGGACATTTGCTTTGAGTTTGAGCCAACGCTCTTCCGGGATAATGAAATATGCACAAAGTGCAAACAGAGTGACGATTCCCATGATTACGGGGGCATAGTTGAGGTTATGGCCAGTAACAGGGAACTCTTGAGGGGAGAACAGGACACCGGCAAGGTACGTGTTCCAGAGGAAAGAGATCAACTGGAAGGGTCTGGAAAAGACCCCGAGAGAGAACTTGGGCTTGAAAGCGGTCTGCTTGCTTAGAAAGAACCGGCCAAATGAGATGAGTCCCCAGGCGCTAACAGTGGGGACACCGGAAATAGAAACCAAACTCTGGAAAGCGAGCGAACTAGGAAGGATCGAACACAATAGAATGGCAGCCACGATTCCGATAAAAGTAATCGCATTCTTTGGTTGGTTGGTTTTCGGTGAAATATCACTAATCCACGATGAAAAGGGAAGCACTCCGTCTCTGGCTATAGCATATACCAACCGAGAAGCAGCCACAATTGAAACAATTGAACTTGCCAGTGTACTCAACACCGCGACAGCTGTCATGAAACAATGGGCTCGCTTGCCAAGTGCCAGAGCATAAATCTGAATAAATGGTTGAGGCGCTTCAAAACTGAAGAGAATATCCAGATCAGGAGTGCAGAACAGAAAGATTAGGATAATAGGGCCCGCCATCAGTGTACAAGCAATGGCAGAATAGATCAATCCCCTGGCAGCAGTGATGCTGGCATTTTTAGTTTCTTCTGCAACATGAGCACTGGCATCGAAGCCGATCTGAACGCCAGCAGTGGCAAAAAAACTCAACATCCATGCCCACGAGTTAGGAGCGCCTCCGGTCTGGTTTTCAAAGTCTGTGAAGACAAATTCTGCCTTTTGAAACCCATACGTCTGGCTAACACCAATTGGCAACCAAATAACATTGAGCAGAAAGTCAACAATAACAATAATCATACACACTCTAAACACATGTTTATAATGTCTAGGAGGTAAATAATTGATTAACAAACATACCGCAAGGATACCTTCAGCAACAATCCACTGAATAGCTCTAAATTTAACATTGCTCACATCAACATCGAAATCAAGGCCAAACACTTTGGCTTCTGAAAACATATAATTAGCAGCCACTTGAGAATTACTAGCAATAAAACTAGTCCAAGCTGTACTAGACCAAAATGCTACAATGAATCCAAACAGTCTACCGAATCTTGGCCCGCCACTTGCAGCAGCCCATAGATAAATAGACCCTGCGGCAGGGAGAGCAGAACATGTTTCTGCCAATACACAAGCAGTGATGAGAATAAAAACTGCCGAAATCAAATAAGTGGCCCAATAAGCCTGAGGACCACCTAAATAAAGACCAAACACAAACAATCCACGGAGACCAGAAATAGTATCTACAGCAGTGAAACTGGCCGAAAAGTTTTCAATAATAGAATAACACCGTAATAGAGTCTGTTTGTATCCCAAACTAAGCTAAACGACAAATTTACAAACACAAATCTATGGCCAATTGGCCACAGAAAAGATTGTAGTTAGAATGCAAGGACTCGAAAGCAAATGGAACACTTTTCTTACGCAGGTCTTAACCTGATAACAAGTTCAAACGGTGTAATCTCAGCAGGTACGAGTTCAATCAAGCTACAAAGCGTCCTTGGCTTTGCCGGCTTTTCTCGTTCTCGCACTTGCACCCGTAGTGGTCCATAGCCTTGAGTCAGCTTTGTTCCTTTCTTTATGATAACATTCAACTCACCAAGAGATCCTCGTCTTCATCTGTTTCCGAGATAGTTTCAGGTCGTTTTTCAAGCGTTGTTGTAGACATTGTTATTCTTGTATACGTAAAGAAAGAGCTGATAAAAATTTCCAACTACCAAACTATTTAACTTGCAAATGAGTCAAACGCAGGCAGAAATTTTCTCTGGTTGACGTTCATGCACATGATAAATCCAGTGACACGGGTTGCTGTGTGCCGTACACATTTTAAGCAGTTAGCACCGCAACTTCACATTTATTTTGTCGGAGAAATCAGTCTCCATATGTCTGTTGTTTCGTCTATCAGATGTTGAACAGGTTAGCGGTACTTCCTCAGTATAAACTAGACTGGGGTGTGATGACGGCAACGACGGCTACGGTTCGGTACCTGAAGATAAGGCGAGATTAGTTAGCACGGACATAGACGGTTGACAAAAGTTTAATCTGGCGGAGTTGCTCTTTCAGCCTGTTAGTTCCCTTTGATACTGTTGCTATTATGTGTTTTTTGATTCGAATAGATGGATTGCCTGCTCTACGGTTCTAGTTCATCGACCGTTGAATGTGATAACAGATAGATAGTCAGATCTCGGCATATTGTTTCTTTTTCTACAACTCTAATCTTACAAAGACAGTTACATTTATATATGAAGGGTACATCGATTATCGCAAGCTAATTGTTATCGGTAGTTAAAAAAGTATGTAAAAGTATATAAGTGTAGAACAGGTAGAGAAAGACATTGTTATAGTATATTATTACATCATGTCTGAAAAAACTGTTGATGAATTTTCGCAAATCATCAGTGATACCGAGTCTACGCAAACAGACGATTTATTCGGCGTTGTGATAAAAGATGACGTACTCTATAACAAACAAGTTCTCGTTCAAAAGGCTCTAGATGAGATAGGAATGACTCCTTTTCATTGGAAGCTGTTTTTGTTGAATAGTTTCGGATACGCAAGTGACTCTCTGTTAGTAGTGTGCCAATCTATTTCTCAACCACAGGTTAATCTGGAGTTCAATAGGGTCACCGATAAGATTCCTGGCGTAAGCACTGCTTCAGCAGTAGGTCTACTTGCAGGGGCTATTTTCTGGGGAGCAGGTGCAGATATAATCGGTCGCCGATTAGCCTTTAATTCAAGTCTGTTTTTATCGGCAGTGTTTGTGATAATTGCTGGTGGAATGCCTAGTTATCTTTCATTCACAGCCATGGTGGCACTTTATAGTGCTGCTACCGGCGGAAATTATTGTTTGGATGCTAGCAATCTGCTCGAGTTTCTACCACGGAAAAAAGCATTTCTTACAACAATTCTAGCTGTTGCTTGGGGAGTGGGATATACAATTACTGGGTTATTGGCATGGGCTTTCATGTCTAATTATTCCTGCTCTTCTGCTGAAAATTGCCCGAGAAGTTCAAACCAAGGTTGGCGATATCTTCATTATTCATCTGGTGCCCTCGTATTAGTTGCCGCTATTCTAAGAGTCACTATTATTAAAATGCCCCACACTCCAAAGTTTCTAATTACCCAGAATCGAGATGAAGAAGCAGTGGAGTTCCTAACGTCTATTGCTCGCCGTTATAATCGGCCAATCTCAATTTCTATTGAACAGCTTAGTAGTTATGGGGAAATCAAAGATATCCATGAACGGAACCATTTCAAGAAACTAACGAAACACGTTCGTGGAATTTTTGTGTCGCGGCAATCCACCTATTCATATATCCTACTATTGCTATTATGGATATTAATCGGTCTGGGAGATCCTCTTTATAGTTACTTTCGTCCTTATTATCTAAAGACTAGAGGCTTTACTGGCAATCAAACAGCTTCAAATTATGTTACCTGGAGGAATTACGCGATATCAAACATTTGTGGACTTGTAGGACCCTTACTCGCTTGGCCCTTGCTTGACTTTAAATATCTTCGTCGTAAAGGCACTCTAGCATTATCTGCATTAACTACTATGCTTTTCTTATTTGGTTACACTCAGGTCCGAACTCCCGCTCAAAATATGGCACTTTCTTTTTGTATTAGTGCGGTTGAAACAATGTTCTTTGCAGCGCTCTACGGTGTCACCCCCGAACTTCTCCCTACCGGCTCTCGAGCCACCGGCTACGGCATTGCCGTGGCATTCAATCGAATTTGTAACATAATGGCAACTATTATAGCTGGTTATGCAAATGTTGAAACTACTGCCCCTCTCTTTATCAGTGCTTCAATGTTTGGAGGTCTTGCCATTGTTTCACTATTGCTACCATTTGAACCAGCCGGTAAATATATAGCTTGACTCGTCAGTTGTTTCTTTCCGTCTCCCCTCCGCACTGGCTGGCAGTTTTTTTCTTCTTTTTTTGATAAACGTTTTTATGTAACATTTCTTAACAAATGTAGAGCTAATAGCACCATGATACGATAATATAGCCCATAATTCACGAGGGGAGTATGAGTTTCTACGGCAATTGTTAATATCACTTACTTCCCTATTGCTTTCAAAATATCAGCGAGCAGTGACAATAACTTTCTTCCCTACTGATTTACGACGAGCGTATTTCATGACAAAGCTGTCTAGCTTGACATTGGGGTTTCTAATATCGGCAATGAAGGGTTCTATTTCCGGCAATTCCCAGGAGCCTTTGGCAGATAGCAGTTGTTGGAACCGCACCTTGGGATTTTGTGAAAGATTTTCGAGCGTAAAATAACGGACGGTTCCTGGTGTTGGAGAGATATAACTACCTACTAACAGGGAAAGTTCTAATGGCCATTCCACCATAATCGGGATAGAGTCTCTCCACAGGGCGAGGAACACATCCATTGGAATAGGCTTAGATAGACATTTAGTGCGCAGAGTGTGAATACCGAACCATTTAGACAACGAAGTGCTATCTAAGGAGTATAATGCTTGAAGGAACAGTTAGTATGACGAGCAACATGGCTCTGCCTCCGACGGCTGGGCTCTGCCCAGACTCGTTGTGTTCGTTGGGGGCACTGGGGTAGTGGACATACGTGCAGTGGAGGAAGACACAGAAAACCGCGCGATGACGGCTTCTACGACTGTAGGGGGTTCATCGGCGGATGAGAGGCGCGAAAATATATCTGTGCAGTTCAGTTTGGAGAGGTCAAGGTGTGAGGCAATTGCAGTTGTGAGGACATCGCAAATAATATTGTGAACAAGACTACTGTCTAGGATGTAGGCAATATTATCGATTTCAATGCCTCCGTGAAGACGCCAAAGGTTGTCGAATTCAGAATCACTCAGAGGTGCCCTTGATCTGAGTGTGTCCAGGGATTCGTACTTGACGTTAGAGGGATGTTCCGCAGAGTCATCAAAAGTAATTTTATTATTCCCTGTATATTGTGGAATCGAATCAACAGCTAATTTAGGGGAGGGTTCGTGGACAATCTCGAGAAAGTTGGATACTGAACCAAATGCTGTTATACCGGGACTGGGGGAGGGAACGGTACCGGCTGTATGAAGCGGCCGATGGTCAGCTAAAAGAAGAGTATTCGATTGATTCATCTGCCTCACTCGAAATGTCTTTGACGAAGTGCAGAGAATGAGATCAGAATCTGTGTCGGGAGCTTTCAAATAGAGTTCATTGCCAGATTCTAAAGCCTCTGCGAGTTCAGGGGTGAGTTCCAGGAGTCTGTAAAACCCATCTGACTCCATCTGAGAGTAGAAATTGATATTAGAAGAGGCCATAATGAGAGATCAGGTTAAAAAAATATTTAATCAGAATCCGGTGTCTTGACAACAAACGAAGTATTGAAACATCTCGCGTTTCGTGTTTGGCGTTCGCGCTCGTGGATCTGCAGGACGCAGTATTTAATTGGTAAATCACGTGAACATATTTGGTCAATGCTTACAGACAGCCTAGACGGTCCCTGGCCATTACGCTCTTAGCACTCCGCGAAGCGGAGCTGCGGGTCTGGGCGGAGCCTGGCTGCCGGAGGCAGAGCACGGGGTTGTCTATCATCGACTCGGGATCAGAGGATAATATTAGAATACAGAATCTACGCATTAAGGAAGCGGGTCAAATAGGCGTTAAGTCCATTTTTGTCTATAATAATTGTCACCTGAAGAAATCTGGTAAGGGCTCAATGATGAAGCCTTCTTCGATGCCAATGTCTTTTAGATGGGCCAAGAATTTACGTTCTTCTCGGCGAATGTAGAGTAAGAAGCTGGTAGTAGTGTTAGTGGAAGGGAAAGCAGCGACAGAAAGAGAGCAGTGAAGTACTTACAGATATAATAAGAGAATGATCGTAATTATAACGAGGGAAGTCTTTTTAGGAAAACTAGACTTTAGCGAGGGGTGACATGCGGATATCGGCGACACAATTGGGCCAATAGGGGTTTGGGGGCCTTTTTCTTGTTTCGGTTGTTGTTTAAGGTCATCGTCAGTCTGCGTAGAATGAGATGTAACGCTAGAAGTATTTGATAGAGTACGATGGTGAATAGGTGAAGATGATAGAGAAGGTGGGGGAATGTCTTGAAGTTCTCTACTCAGGTCCGGATCATCAGCAATTATTTTGGACTGGATTTGTTCCTGAAGAGATATCCTTTCTTCTAATGCTTTGAGAGTTTGACGAATCATCATATAATCTAAAGTCAGTGCTTGGTAGGAAGTGTTGCGACGTTTGCCAGAAGATGCAGTAGATAATGCAGGGGATGACGTATGTGACTGTGATTCTCTGCTGAAAGATCTCTCTAGAGGATCGTTTACTGATGAAGAGTAGGAATGGAAACTTCTTGGCCTTGTATTTGGCAGCAGTCTGGAATCAAGCCTTTGACGCTGACTTTCTAGACTACTAATACGGCGAGCAGCAACTTCGCCAATGTCTGGGGTTAAAGTTCCTGACTGCCTAGTACGCTGCCTTCTAGCGATTGGACTTTCCGTGTCGTCGATGAAGGATTCAACACTGAAATTTCGGTTGTGATGAAATGATTCATTATTCATTCTATAGCCATTGCTTCCTCTTCTGTTAAGAGAGATCGAAGAAGAGCTATAGTCACCATCAGGAGAGATATAGCTTGCATTAGAAGTAGTTCGGGTGTGAGTCGAGTTATATGAAGGGAGGAAAGGTTTCGCAGTAGCAGAACGAACTCTTGTTTTACTAGTGCCATTTCCAACAGTACCTCCACCCGGCAGAGTTGGGTAATTATAGTTTGCATCATCTCCGCTGCGACCAATGAGGCCAGATTCCGTACCGCGAGGCGGATGTGAATCCATGGCCGAGTATGACCGCGTTTCCACTGGCTGCTGTACAACAACGGCAGAATTTGTAGTGGGGGCACCGCTATTGGCCGAGGATGGGTTTAAAAGATCATCTAAATTGGAGATGCTGCGACTTGAGCCCGTTATTCGAGCAATTCTCTTACTGTCTCTGGCGAGATCGAACCGGCGTAATTGTCCATTCGATTGCTGGTCTGGTGGTTCGTGATTGAATTGTTTTGGGGGTTTCAACGCCGGAGGATCTAATGAATCGGACGTGGTGGATATGGTCGTTGGTACAATGTCTGTTTCTCCCGCAGAAGATGCTGGTTGATCTGTGGACACAGGCAGATACTGTGGTTTATAAACAGACGTTTTCGTCTTAAGAGGAAGAGCAGGGAGTCCATTGACAGATTCACCATCTTTCTTCTGTCCGGATGGGTTTACATTCTCCTGGTTGTGTCCATTGAAGAGATTCTCCGTCAAGCCCAGCTCATAGTCGCCGCCACCATTGCTAATTTCGTCTTCGACATTGATATTGAAATCAAGTACCTGCTTATTAACGCCAGCCAATGGAGGCATGATGATGGTATGGGGCTCTATAAGGTGGAAGGCAGTTATAATCTCATAACAGAAATCAATCTAACAACAATTGAAATACTTAAAGCTCAAAGATTTGGTTCCAGAAGAATAACCACAAGCTAAATAAGCGCCTATGGATATCTCCAAACTAATGACTATGTCCTTCTGGGCTCACAGAACTGGCAGTGGTGGTGATGGGCCATTACGCGTTGAGTCCGTATCTTATCGCGAACTCAAGACGCCCTTACCCACAAAATGCGCGCCAGCGGGTAGGTGAATTACCCCTGAGTTCTGATCGGGCCCTCTCTGCCACTTACGTAGACTCGTAAGTCGTTCGCTGTCGACGGTCCTAGCAACTCCGCGAAGCGGAGCAACGGGTCTGGGCAGAGCCCAGCTGCCGGAGGCAGAGCGCCAAAGCAGTGATGAAAAGGAATAGAATTAATACAGTCTACAGATTATAAAATACAGAGGCGAGAGGGAGTTATTTCTTTTTTGCTGTTTTCGGGTTTAGTTCTTAACGGCGTAAGAACGTCTGAACTTGTCGTCAACTTCAGTGAGATAGTAGGTGCCTTCGCGGATGGTGTCAAGAGATCCGGTGGGTTTGAAGGATTTCTGGAGATGGGCCTTTTCACGGAGCGCGAGACAGGCCTCGTACTCGACAGGGGTTACGGTAGTACGGTCGTCAAGGAGTTTCTTGAACTCGAGGTTCTTGACAATGGGTGAAATGTCGCCTTTAACTACGAGCGAGTAGAACGAGGCAGCAAGACCCGAACCGTATGAGAACAACGAGATTCTCTTGCCAGCAAGCTCGTCCGAAGGCACGTAGGTCAACAACGAAGCCAACGACGAGTAAACACTGGCAGTGTACATGTTACCGGTGTTGGTGGGTCCAATAAGAGAGGGGGCTAATCTCTTCTTCGAGTTGTCCTTGGCAAGTGTCAAAAAGGTCTTTTCAACCAGCTTGTCCGTCAGCGAGGCTTCGTAATCAACCGACTTGACTTCGGCGGGGATCTCAACGCCAGCATCAAAGGTCGATGGGTTGGAAAGATAGTCGTTATAGTGCAAACGGGCATAACATTTGGTGACCAACTTACAGGTAGGCACGTGGAACACACTGTAGTCAAATCGATTGATACCTGCTTCCCTGGCAGCCTTGTAAAGGCCTCTCTTTTCAGCCTTTTTATTGTACGACCTATAAGCCTGGTCCAGCGCGCGAGTGTAACAGGTAAGCGAGAAGTGGCCGTCCACAACTGGGTACTCAGAGGTCAAATCAGGCTTATAAAAGTCATAAGCGTGTTGCATGTAAGAACCATGGACAGGATCAAACACCAAAGGAGCATCAGGACCAATCAACAAGGCCACGGCGCCAGCACCACCAGTAGGACGAGCAGCGCCCTTTGAGTAGATGGCAATGTCACCAGCAACTACAATGGCGTTTCTGCCGTCCCACGACGACGACTCAACCCAGTTAATGGCATTGAAAAGAGCATTAGTACCGCCATAACAGGCGTTGATGGTGTCCACACCTTCAATGTCTGTATTAGCGCCAAACAGCTGCATCAACACCGACTTGACAGACTTGGACTTGTCCAATAACGTCTCAGTTCCAACCTCCAAACGGCCAATGGAATTGGGATCAATATTGTTCTTCTTCAAAAGTTTGCTAACGGCAGTCAATGCAAACGAGTAGATATCCTCGCGGTCATCGACAAACGCCATGTTCGTCTGGCCTAATCCAATGGTGTATTTCCCAGCAGGAATGCCATCGTGCTTCTCAAGATCCGTCTGATTCACAATCTATCCACCGACCGTTAGTACTACTACAACAGAGAAACGGGGGAGGGGGGGCTAAGCCTCCGGCGGCCGGGCTCTGCCCGGACCCGTAGCTCGCTTCGCTCGATGCTGGGACCGTCGACTGGGGGAAGGACACGCCTCCGGCGGCTGGGCTCTGCCCAGACCCGTAGCTCGCTTCGCTCGAGGCTAGGACCGTATAGGGGCGAAGTGATCTGGATGCGAGAAGGGGGTTATATGGTCCAAGCAACGAGCAAAGCGAGCTACGGGTCTGGGCAGAGCCCAGCCGCCGGAGGCAGAGCGGAGGCAGAGAGGTAACTTACTCTGGAAGGAATGTAGATTTCAAAGGCTTTGATGCCGACGTTTTGGGGACGATCTGGAACAGTCATTGCGGTTGTCTGCCAAGTATGTTAGTATGATGAATGACGACTGCCAGAAGGTCGAGCGAGAAGAACATACACAAAGAGTGAGAGAAAGAAAGAGTGCTAAAATAAAATTAAATGTTCTTGTGATTTCGAATCAGATGGCTGATATTACGGAAATAAAAAGTGAAAGTAGGCGCGTACGACTGCTGGAAAGTGTTAAGTAAGAGAGTGAGTGAAATTGAAGATGAAAAGATCAAATGCTGTTTGCTTGTCTGCCTATCTGCCTATCTCTCTCTGCCTGCCTGAGTGCTACTGCTAATTTTGTGTGGTGCAGTAATTTTTCTCGACGTTATGCGGTACTCGCTGCTGGCTGCGCCTGCTGTTCATTCACTGTGCGAATAATCATTACGTCCAGTCCTAAATTATGTGCTCGAACCGCGTGGGTCTACCGCCGTACCTAGCCAGGCACCAAAGATGGCGTTGGGCTCTCTCTAACTCTACTACTGCTAGCCTTGCCCAGCCTTGCCCAGCGTACAGCCAGCCGCGTCGGCTGGCGCGTAAGCGCATATAGTTGCCGCCAGGGGCATGGAGCTCTGCCTCCGGCGGCTGGGCTCTGCCCAGACCCGTAGCTCCGCTTCGCGGAGAACGTGGCCCCTGGCCCCTGGACCTGCGATGTGCTGCTATGTGAAGTTTTAACCCTCTACGAAGCCACGAGTCTGGGCTGAGCCCAGCTGAGCCCCCTACCGACACTACCCCTGAATAACCAGCCCCTTGGGCCTATTCTGGGCAGATGTCTTTGAAGCCAGTGCGGCTACAGATAGGGTTCCGGTGCTATTTTAGGTGGTATGTTGGGAGTTGGCAGTTGGGAGTTTGGCACCTTTTGGGCAGGCTGTTTTTTTTGTTGAGCTTTTCTAAGCTTGAACTCAACCAAACGTTTAAGCCTGCCTGCCCATAAGGAGTAAAAGAGTAGCTGAGCAGCTAGCAGAGCGCTGCTGTATAGCAACGAGATGCTCCGTTATCGCTCGAGACAACGAGAATGTGAATGTATGAGTGAGAGTTGTGACCGTGGCTGAGAGATAACAAAACAACATAAGTGAGGCATGACAATGAGGACAGTAGAGAGAGAATAGCCTGAATAGACTAGAAAGGCAGAAGTTGACGCTCCTGAGCTCATTGACCACTGAGATGCGAGTTGGTTACTTGGTTGATCTAATATCATATAATACTAATTACTATCTGCTATCTACTACTACTGCTTTTGCTCTACTACTACTACTGTTACTTACACACGCCAACCCTAACATTGACCCCTGATTTTACTTCGATCTCTCTTTACCCTGACCCTTATCGGTTTTATCGTAGTAGTTGAAGTTATACCCGCGAACAAAGTACGCTCTTTTCTGGATATCAAATCACTCTCTCTTGCCGTCTTGCTGTCTTCAGGAGGAACTGGTTGTGCTATTTCTATGATGGTCATGCATTGAGGTTCTCAGGTTACATACCAAACGTTATTCCCCATCTCTATCTTGAAGCGGAATTGACCGAGAGCAGAGAATGCTGTCGGATGATGTCTGTCCTCTGCTCCCTTGTTGCCTGCCAGTATAGAATATTGTGCAATTGTTCCAGATATATAATTACAGCGATAGACAATTGTAAGGAGACCGATATGCATAATTAATGCGACGAGATTATGCAGGGTCTGATCTGTTCACATAGTACGGACGAGCAGCCAATTCAATTGAGAGCTATAATGCCATCGAGCGACTCCACCGACCCCAAGCACTCAGCACTCCGCGAAGCGGAGCAACGGGTCCGGGCAGAGCCCGGCCGCCGGAGGCAGAGCCCCCTATACGTATTCAATGGCACGGCGCAGCGAGCGGGCTGAGTGAGCCGCGACTAGACCAGTAAGGGAGGGAGTGGAGAGAGAGAATAGTGTTCCATTTTATTTATAAATATTAAGCTTTGGCTCGTAGTTTGGTAGTGATTTGATCTTTTCGTGATAGAAAAAGCGCACACTACACAACGTCATCCTTATATCATATGCGCTTTCCGTCGGACGGGTATGTACATTGGAAACCCCGTTACAGTCGTGCATTCAAAATTCATAGAACCGCTAGAACTCAGTCTCTCTCAATTTACAAGGAACGAGCGTACGCAACCAAAGAGTCGACTTATATAACAATAACAATAGCAACTAAAAACAACATCGACACTGTCATTCGTTAGAAAGGTGATTTGGTTCTCTAATATACTTTGAATGAATCTACGGTTGGCGTTAGATAGAACCATAAAATCATCATCATCATCTGGACTTGCTCCTGCCTCTCCACAACGCCTGTTCTATCTGTTAGCATAGCGGATTGATTGATTTTCTGGTATAAAGCTACTACTGTATGTAGTTTGCGCTGCTAATGAACTATGGACATCATATCCTATCAGCTAGAAAATTCATCCCAGTTTTGGGACGAGCTTCATGATATAGCATCAGGTGATTATCATTCTACGTCGAAGGTTGATAGAGCTCTATTAGCCTACCTAAGATTAGCTTCTCTCTACATGGACCAATACCTAATATCCGACGAGGACCTGACAAAATGTGCATATGACTTGATAAACTCAAGCATCTATAGCCAGAGTAGGGCGTTTGTAAGGAGAAAGCTTATTTCGATGCTGGTATTGGGTCTTGAAGACCTTAGTATTTCCTGGCGGATATTAATTGGCGGTGTATTATTAGTAGATGGAAGGCTACACAAATCGACCCTGGAAATGCTCCAAGAAGAAGCTGCTATTTCATTAATCATAGAAACGTTATGGCAGGATAGGTTTTCAAATATTCGTCTACAACGAATCTTCTTAGAGCTGCTCTATGAAATGTGCAAGATCCAGAAAATCCCCACTCGACAACTGCAGAAAATATCCCGCGAATTTTTAGAATTTCTCCTTTCAATTATTGAAAACAAGGCTGGCTATGATAATACTGACCCATACAACATGGCGGCAATGAAAGTCATTCTGGCATTAAATGAGCAATATATGATTGCTGTTCTTGGTGGCTCTAATGATGAGTACGATCAGGATGACGATGAAGACGGCGAGCTGTCGGCTGGCTCGTCTACCGCACTTCATAACAAGGTATTTGCCATTCTCAAGTCGGATGGTGACATGTATAAAGCATTTGGCGAGAACATGGTTTTTATATTCAACCGAGGTGCAGACAAATGTATTCAACTGATGATGTTAAAACTTTTCTATCTCATTTTCACAACAAAGGAGACTTTTCAATACATGTATCTCAATGATTTGAAAGTTGTTGTTGGAGTCATAATTCGTGAACTCAACGACCTTCCTTATGAAGAAGAAGACCTCCGCAACACCTATCTCCGTATTCTCCATCCATTATTGCAGAATACCCGACTTCGTCATGATCAGTATAAAAAAGACGAGCTTGTATCATTACTCGAAGTTATAACGAACCCATCATGCAGCTCGTCTCAGATAATGTCTGAAACTACGCAACGATTAGCATACCGATGTTTACGGGTTGATTGGTTAGGTTTTTGCTCACCAGTCCTTACTCCAGTTGTAAGTCTTTCTGAACAGAATACTGGAGTCATAACTCAGACAGACATCATTGATCGTAAACAAAGTTCATCCGTCCCGTTAGCGGAAATCTCGCCTACCACGTCCATTTCATCTGTCTCTTCGTCTGTAATCGACCTTACTGAGATGCCTAAAGTATATCACCACTCGCATTCCTACCCTTCCTATCACCCTCATCACAAGCGACCTCCTCGACCGTCGCCTCGTAAACTTCAAGCAATGCAAATCAGAAATACCAGTGCTATTGAAGTAGCAACTCTTATCAAGACCAGCGGTACCCCTCCTCCTCCTCCTCCTCCTCCCACCCGACACCGGGCTCTTGTTATCGCCGAAGATGAACATTTATCGCGTCCTACTGAGCGTGCATCACCAACACCTCCTCCCCCTCCTCCTCCCCGTATGATGCGACTAAATACCCCCATTGGACCCTGTCCTTAATGATCGTAATGAACCAACAGTACACACTAATAATGTCTATATTCTATTTTTTTGCCCCTGCTCTTCCTCCGGTGGCTGGGCTCCGCCCAGACCCTTTGCTCGCTTCGCTCGTTTCTATATATGAGATACGATCCCAGCAACGAGCAGAGCGAGCAACGGGTCTGGACGAAGCCCAGCTGCTGAAGGCATGCCCAGCAGTTACATATTTACAGGGTGAAGGCCAGAACCACCATCAATCAAAACGTTTTTAATATTCTTCAGGCAATTGATCATGGAGTTATTGGCAACCGCCTTGGTACATGCCGCAATGTGAGGAAGTACCGTCACATCGTACCTGCTTAGTAACTCCTCCTCTACTATCGGCTCATGCTCAAACACGTCCAAGCCAGCTCCAGACAGCTTTCCTGATCGTAATGCTCTCAGTAATGCGCTCTGATCAATCAGAGGGCCCCTTCCTACGTTCACGATTCTCGCTTCGTCTGGTAAAAGCTCGATAGACTGATCGTTCACAATATGCTTGGTGGCTGGTGTTAACGGCAGCGCAAGGATAAGAACATCGGACACTCTTGCTAACGATTCAAAAGTCTCATGTCTAGTTAAAGGAATGCCTGCTAGTAATTTCTGCTCTTTGCCTGTTAGTGGGCTTCTTTTCAGATAATGGATTTTCATATCAAGGGCATGCAACCGCTTGGCCAGTGCCCGGCCAATGGCTCCGAATCCTGCGATCCCTGCTCTCTGCCCACTGGGTGATTGTATAGCCCTGTTTCCCACCAAATGACCAAAGATATAACTTCGTGGATCCATAGGCTCTGGGTGAGCGTTATATTGTCCAGACTTGCGATCAAACTCCAGAACCGCCTTTTTGGCTATGGTAGTGTGTTTGTGATTCCGTAAGCTATGCTCAAATAAGGACGTTGATCGATAAGTGGACAATACCAAGTGTAAAGCGATATCTGCTACTTCATTCCCTGACATTCCTGGACTGTTGCAAACAATGACTCCTTTCTTGCCGAGTCCCACATAGTCATAGTGATCAAAACCAACGTGTGGTAACCCTATAACTTTCAGTGACTCAGGAATCGCATCAACGAGATCACCATTCAAACCTCCTACGCAGGCAAACCCAGCCCAAGTAATGAGCATACCACTAACATCGTTTAAAACTGTCTTGAAGTCTTGGATCGTTTTCTCTCTTGTTTCTAAGCTATAATGCTGATTTTTGTTAGATTAGTGCTAGAGATAAAATTGAAATACTACTTATTTCTACTTACAACATATTCAAAGCTCTTGCCATATTCTTGAAACACATTCTGGTCCATAATAGTGTATTCTCCAATAATGAGAACTCTGGGTTTCAAAATGCCTATCATGTTAAAAGAAGTTGGATTATTGTGGTAGTCAGAAAAAAGTTTGTTAAATGGAAATTATCTCTCATTTATAGACCTACCACCGCAAACGGATAAACTCATCCCGAACTGTCTCGAAGAAAACTTCCATGGAAATTAAAGAGAGGCGTGCTATAAAAGTTTTACCTCACGCCATGGTAATGGCTATCGACGGATCTTAGCGGTCATGCATATACTGTAGATCTCTCGACGAAGAAACTGGTGCCGTGTGCTCTGGTGCTTCTCTAATTACGCCTTTCATAAAGGTTATTCCGAGGTTTTATATTAACCATCGTTTGTTTGTACGTTCGTGAGATATCTAATAGTGTCAACGGTATTAATATTTAGAAATAAGATATATCAATATATTGTACCAGTACCGTACCATGTGTATTCATGTGCTAAGTACCACAGTATTGAGTTAATAATACATGTATACATCGGTATACCTTCAGCCAAAGACAGTTGGTCGTGCCGAAGACTCGAAAAATATCGTACAAGCATGGGCTTATTGGTATATTTGATCCAAACAAGATACGCGTGTTGTTGACAGCTGGCATATATTTCCTGTTGGATCGACAGAAGATATACCCTCTTTGTCAGATAACGTAAGAGCTTAAAATAAAAGTAACTTGGCAAGCGATTCTAACATAAGATGAAAGTAGCATTATTATGACTACATGATAAGATCAAATAAATGTGTCACAGCATAGGCCGATAGCGGCTTCTTTTGTGGTATAGAGCGCTGGGTTACCGTTTTACCTCTGGCGGCTGAGTTCCGCCCAAGACCGTTTGCTTCCGTTTAGTCCCACGTAAACGAACAAAGTGACTTATATTAAGTCTTTATTAATCCAATTGATTTCTTTTAAGTCATATTTTACATTATTTATGGATTTACACCGACTCTGGAGAACCCAGCCACTGCGCGAAGCGGAGCAAACAGGTCTGGGCGGAGCCCAGCCGCCGGAGGCAAAACAGTAACCCCACGCTTTAATTCCTCTCTTACGGCTCTCTCTGCTTGTTAACTGGGTTAGTCTCAACCTGATTTCAGGCAGGGAAACAGTGGAATGAGTGCCCGAATATCTACCAGCCGGCTACCAGTTAGCTGACCAGTCATGTATACCCTAACCTGGGAACCCCCACATACAAAAGCCCCACTCGAATGTCTCTAACATCCATCGTACCTTATCAAACCATCCTGATAAGGTGAGAAGGATTACTAGAAAAATATCCCATAGCCGACTTTGGTAACAAAACATCACGCGACATTCTCTCCTTAAGTGATTGTTT
Organism: Sugiyamaella pinicola; assembly: GCA_030565085.1. NCBI lineage: Eukaryota > Fungi > Ascomycota > Dipodascomycetes > Dipodascales > Trichomonascaceae > Sugiyamaella > Sugiyamaella pinicola. The sequence continues at coordinate 28,750 of JAJMAW010000136.1, forward strand.
AGAGATTCCGCCCTCCACTCATCATTCATTTCTGATCATGACGCGGCTTATTCGGCTGACAGCAAGAGCCAGTAGTGGTGGTAGCAAGACCAGTCGTAACCTGCTAAATCATGGGTTGTCGTCGTTGTCGTTTAGACCGGTATCACACATATCAACATGGCAGCAACCTGTACTTCATCCTCACCGAATAAGAGGTACTTCTCATCGCATCCACTCGTACCTTGGGCCACCTACAGAACAGGAGAAGCTTGACCTTGAGAAATCAATTCAGGAACATGCAGCTGCTCCACAACGGCCTATCAGCCTCCAAGGATTAGTGAAATTTGCTAATTTGGTTCCCGTTCCTGATGACTTTCTTCTTGAGAATGCAAAGGATGTCATTTATGACATATCTGTTAGATTAGCACATCGGTTGGATGCGCTCCGAAATTTAGACTATCTCATTGTTTTGAATCCCAACATCTCACAAATCTACAGTTTATATTATAATTCATTCCGAGTTATTAGTACTACTAATCCTCCCCAGACAATAGAAGAGAATGCCAACTTTGTCGAGGTTTTAGAGAAGCTGGTCCAGACCCATTCTAATACAATCCCAATTCTTGCCAAAGGATTCTTCGAAGCAAGAAAGTACATTTCTACCCAGCAATCTTCGGAAATACTCGATAGACACTTACGGGCAAGAATTGGAACAAGACTGTTGGCTGAGCATCATATTGCTCTAACCCATCCCTATGGGGATAACTTTATCGGTACCATCCAGAAAGACTGTCGACCAGCAGATATACTTCGAGAATGTGCTACTTTTGTAGGTGACATCTGTGATATTAAGTATGGAGTCGTACCTCATTTACAAATCGACCAAGGGGAAAACGTCCAGTTGGCATATATCCCAGTACATTTAGAATACATCTTTACAGAATTGTTAAAAAATGCCTTTCGAGCTGTTATTGAAAACGGAACTGTTGCCTATCATAATGGGAATCCTGAAACTGCCCCACCTGTAACGGCTACTATTATCCGCACTGGTCAAGGAGTCATGATTAGAATTCGAGATAGAGGTGGTGGTATTCCCCCCGAATTACAAAGTAGCGTTATGGATTTTGCATATTCTACTTACGAAGAGAATGAAGGTACTGGGTTCGCTACTCTAAACAATCCTCCTGGAGGCAGTTCTATTGCTGGTCTTGGATATGGTCTTCCACTTAGCAAAGCATATGCTGAGTTCTTTGGAGGACGATTACAGATCCAAAGTTATCATGGATGGGGCACTGATATCTATGTGACTTTGAAAAGTCCCGTCAATCTTTATGTTGGACATGGCCCTGGCCAAACCCCCATTCATGGTTCTTACTCTATGACTGATTATGCTATGTAATACATCATCACCTGTTTGTGACTTTTTTTGTTTCGTCAATTGACTGGGCTCCGCCCAGTTGCAACCTTCTTTCCCGCTGCCTTCTCAATCAATTAATCTCTTTAAAATTTACCAAAAAGTTTGCGCTTTGGAGGAATCGAACCCCCGTCACCTACAAAACCTTAGCGTCCCTTTCAAGGGGATGGGATATGCGTCCGCAAATTTCCCGAAGCAGGTATACTACCTCTATACTAAAAGCGCCTTTACGGTTTTAGATTTCCAGTCGGCCACCCAACCACAGATGCGCAAGAAACTTATTAACAAGATATTTAAAGTTAGGATTCATTATTGTAAAAACCCTAACCCCTGACTAAATTCCCACTGCTAATTTTATGGGGGCAACAACAAATGATACATAAAGGAATGAAGAAGGAATACTCATATAGAGTATAAATATACTGTTATAAATACTTATTTATCGCTGATCTATAGATTCAAATAGTAAAAAAAATGCAGGCTCGAAATTTTTTTTTATTGTTTTATTTGTATTATTACAGGAGGGGCCGCTATAGGTTTTCCCCATAATATCGAGAGAGAACTGGTTTTTCTATAGCACTCAATTTCCATTGAGGGGAATCCGGCCGCTGCATAAACGTGAATAATTGCTGGTCAAGAACCAGCATAGAACCCAAAAACATAATGGTTGAAACCGTTGACAAGCCCTTATCTGGTGGCACATGCTGAATCCGTCTTTCTATGTATTGTCTTAAGTGTTGTATATAACTCTGTAGGACAGAGACGTTAAT
>JAJMAW010000137.1:0-30889 GCA_030565085.1 Sugiyamaella pinicola
CTCCGGCGGCTGGGCTCTGCCCAGACCCGTAGCTCGAGCTTCGCTCGAGGGCTTGGAGCTCATAGTCCCCTGACCGTTCTGTGTGCGCGTGCGCGCTATGAGCTCCCAGCCTCTCGAGCGAAGCTCGAGCTACGGGTCTGGGCAGAGCCCAGCCGCCGGAGGCAGACCAGGGGCCCGCTCGTTACCCGGCCTGTATGGCGTGTGGTTCTTTGTTCAATAGCGATAATTTCTTTTCGCCTCGTACTGTTTCTGCCCTACGGCTGGCCTGGCGCTTGATTTCTTTCCTCCCAACGAACGCATCGCCAGCGGAGAAGAAGAAGGCACGGTAGGCTGGCACGGTGCGCTGGCACGGAACGCTGGCTGGCACAGGGCGCTGGCCTACGGCGCTGGCTACTGAGGAGAGGACCGTAGACTGGGACGGCAAAAAAAACTAATTATGCATCGTCCGTCGCGTGTGTAACCCACTGCCTTTTTGTTTCTATAACTAGTCGTTTATTGCTATAACAACCATTTGATATCGCCGCCACTAGTTGTTCCACCACTTACGACATTCTCTCACTGAGCACATAGCAGAGAGAGATATTTCATGTGCTGATTCAACCGATTTTCTTTCTGTAATAGAAATTGCCATAGTTTAAAGCTTTTGCACTGGCTTTTGAAACTGACTGACTGTGTTACTGTTACTGTCACTGGAAACAAACCCATTCAAGGGTTGATTGTTAATTCAGCTTGACCACTTTTATTTTATTCCATTCAGTCTTTTTTTATTGTTTTCTTTTATCTTTATTTTATAATGGCAGTAGTCACTAGAAGACGAAATTATGAAACAAGTGGCCCAAACGGCCCTGGTGATACGACAACAGGAAAGCTCATCAATGGCTCCTCATTGATTGGTAGTAGAATGACCACTCGGCTAACTAAACAAGTTCCAAAAGATGCAAACTATCTAAAAGACGACAACAAAAAAGAGGCTCAAACTAACTCTCTGCCCGATCACGAGTCGGAACTATCCGATATCTCTGATTCAGATGTGGCCATGAATGGCGATATCGATAGTGATAGTGATAGCAATAGCAATAGCAATAGCGATAACGACAACAACAACAACGACAACGATAGCACCAATGCCAACACCAATGTCAATGCCAATGTCAATGTCAAGCAACAAGCAAAACAGGAGACTATCAAAACGAATCCAACAACCACTACCAATGCCACTCCCACCCCTACTCCTGCCTCATCTACTACTACTACTACTAGCACCTCTAAAAAGTCCGCTCCACTGGCTAAATCTTTATCTACCAATCTCGACGCTGGCGTTGATTCTCCAAAATTACCTCCACCACGACGAAAATCTTCTCCAAAAGACCCTAGTGAAGAGCGTTTAATGGCCATGTGTATTGCTGCTCTCAAAAAATCGTATCCAAAACGCCTCACCATTCGAGATATCCATGGTTTGATTCTCAAATCAGAATCAAAAAATGAATACGAGGATATTTGCAAATCATCCACTATTCTTTCCACTAAACTGAATTCTTTCTATCGAAGATGCCATCCAGAAGGAGGTGAATTAGAGATCTCTGTACTGATGGCCTGCTGTCCAATCATTCGCCACCAGGCTCCTGATCCCTCTCGTCGTCTCGTATATCGATGGGCAACGAAAGAAGAGCTCATTAAGGAACGGTCTCGATTTGAAGAAGAATCTGCTAGGTTATATGAAAAGCACCAACAAAAGCAACTCATGAAACAGCAGGAAAAAGAACAACTGCTACAACAACAACTGAAAGGTCCTGCCCGTCAAAATGGATCATTGACTCCTCCGATTGATAAAGTGAATACCCCTGTTCAGTCATTGACACCCATGACAGCTACCCATTCTGAACGGGAAGCAAGTGACCCTCTGGAGTCTGATGATTCTGATTTTGAAGACGAACATCATATCCACCATAACCATAACCACCATCACCAAACACCAAACATGGCTCATAGATTGCCTACACCACCGCCAATGTCAGCATCATCTCCTCCTCCATCACCGCCATATCAGCTTCGCAAAGTCATCAAGAGAACGCCACATGCTTTTACTCCGCCGGTAAAAAGAGGCTCTACGTCCGCTTCCAGCTCGGCAAAGAAGCCCAAGATTATCACACCAACAACCGTCCCAAAGACCCCTACTGCAAATCGCGTCCATCGCGGGCCACTATCCCCCACTGCCACAATCGGTTTGAATCCATATTACGACATAGAACCACTTGTAGGCATGAAATGCGCTCTCGAAGGAAATATCTATTCCAAAAAATGGCTTTATAGCAACACTCCCGGAGACGACAACAACTACGACGTTTCTTTCGTCACTAAAAGTTCAATTGAAGTATTTGAAGATATTTTATCTCCCGAGGATCTTACACCTGACGACCTCGATACAATGGTCGTTTAAAATTCTTCTTCACTTTCACTAAAATCAACAAGTATTTATTTATTGGTGTAACCACAACTCGAACCACTTTTTTTTTTTAGCCATCGGCCATCCTTTTAATCTTTTTTTCATCCATACTGTTGAAACAACAAATTGTCTTCTTGCCGGTATATAAATGTATATAGAACTAATGAGATAAGATTAATGAGTCTCTCGTCCCGGCTCTGCCTCCGGCGGCTGGGCTCTGCCCAGACCCGTTGTTCTCGCTTCGCGAGATTGTGACCGCCGCAGACCTGACATCAAAGCCGCGCATAATTAGATGAAAACACTGATTGATCTCATGAAGATAGACTATTTATAAATTATAAATTAGAGCATGATTTCTATGGGGCCGAGGCGCATAGCTGTGTCAGTATCACGGTGCTTCCGTAATATGAGCTCTGTCAGCGGTGGTAACGAAATGACAGTAGACGCAGCCCGGGCGTACTGCGAAACACTCGTCAAGTAAGTTCCAGATGTGCTCCAAGCCTCTCGAGCGAAGCTCGAGCTACGGGTCTGGGCGGAGCCCAGCCGCCGGAGGCAGGCCAGGGGCAGTGCTAACATGTCGTAGAGAAAAAGATAGGTCTTCATATATTCTCAATGGATACATTCCAAAACCAGCCAGAGATGCGTTTGTCGCAATCAGAGCATTCAATATTGATACTGCACGGATATCAGACTCAGTAAGTAAGCCTGAGATGGCGAAAATGAAGTTTGAGTTTTGGAAATCTGCTATACAAAAAGTCTTTGCATCAGTGAATAATTCGTCGGTGACAATTCCATCTGAACCAGTAGCAATACTACTGGCGCACTGCTTGAATCAGTCCACCGATCCGCAGATACAGCTTTCGAAACGATTCTTTATCACCATGCTTCAGACCCGTGAGACATATGTCGGCAATCCGCCATTCCGCAACCTCGATGCTATGGCCTCGTATGGAGAAGGAACATATTCGCAACTCAACTACCTCACACAAGAAGCCCTGTACTCTGTGTCTCCGACAACAAGCAAATTTCTCAACGAGCATTCACAACTGTTAGATCAAATCAACGATATTGTAGCCCATATAGGACAAGCGACTGGAATCACAACCATGTTACGAGGGTTCTCGTTCTTCGTCGGAGTCAAGGGGTTCGTCCCATTACCGGTGGATCTAATGACCAAACACAACATATCTCAAGAAAGCATCCTCCGGGCTGCCAGAGCACAGCAGGAGCAGCAATCATCATCGAAAAAACAATTAAAACTCCCTCTTGACCCGGCCGTCAGCGACGTTGTCTTTGAAACTGCCACAAGAGCTAACGACCATCTCATATCTGCATCTACTCTTCTTGAGGACCTGAAAGCCACGCTCGAAAACTCTGTGCCTGATGCCATATTCGTGCCTACCATGGTATCCATCCCTGCCAAGCTCTTCCTTGAGAGGCTGGAAAAACACAACTTTGATCTTGTCCACCCATCATTGGCCAAATCCGAATGGAGGCTACCGTATCGCTCATATATAAGCTACCGGCTGAGAAAAATATAACCTCATGATGGCCTACTTCTTTCTCTGTCCCCGGCGGTCGGGCTCTGCCCGGACCCGTAGCTCGCTCCGCTCGAGTAGATTAAACATTAGAATTCAGAATATATATGGAACTAAACTTTTTTCGGCAGTGGCGTAGCAGTCAATGTCTGGAAGAAGACATTTCAAAGGAAAGCAGGCGACGCCCAAGGTTACCGAAGCATATACTGCAACAGAAGAATGCACTGGCGACTAAGGCGATAACTGATAAATAGGTCTCTGAAAGAGTGCTGCCGGCAGTGAGCCTTTCCGGGAGATGGTCTGGGAAAATAAGCGCGAAGAAAAAAGTGCCGACAGTAGCCACGAGGGTGGACAGGATGAATCCGTTCCGAGTAGCATCGAGAATAAACCACAGGCATGGGTTGACCATTCCCCAGTAAAATGCCGCTTGGAAAGTCGAGGTCCATGAGATCTTGCGGATGCCGTAAGCTATTCCCATAAATGCCGCCACTGCCCGCACAATAGACGACCAGTCTGCTCCGCCTTTTCCATGGAGTTTTTTACGTTCTTCTGGGAACAGCCAGTCAAAAAAAGGAAGGAGAAACCCCAAAAGTATTCCCTGTGATCCCCAAATAAGAGAGAACATTCCTGTATGGTCAATATCCAAGGTATGAACTGTAACAAGGTGGTTGTCGTGCAACCGCTTGGACAACTGGCCATAGGCAACACCGAATCCGAATAGCAGTGCTAAACGAATTACAAGTGTGGGTGCAGAAAGTGGCACTCCTGGAAGTGACAAAGACGTTGACGCTCCTGATACTGAATCAGCAGACGAGACATTGTCGTCGTCTTGTTCGTCATCAATAGGTGCAGATAACGATGGCACAGACGGTGAATGTCTACCTCCTCCAGGGGAAATACTATGACCCCTTGCATTGAACATTTTGGCGCCAGTGCCACTATTCACACGGCCATTGATTCCGTTATAAAACTCGTTCTGGTCGGAATAATCTTCAATCCCGGGAGTTCTACGGACTCTATCGGTAGGAGTCTCTGCACGAGATGGGCTGTTTGAGGGAACATCGCCATTCAATTCGGCCAATGACACTTGAGAACCAAATAATCCTGACAATGCAGAAGTGGTAAGGTTCAAAAACGATTTATTAGCAGACAGAGTACTGTTTGAGTACGGTGAAGAAGAAACGTTCAACGAACCATTGACAGAACCGTTTGGCTCTCCATTTCCAGATCCATGTGACGAGCCATTCAGCGTTCCATTACCAGCCGATCCACTGGCTCTCCGGGTGTCTCTTGGAGGAGTAGTCCCATTCAATGCTCCATTAGGAGTCGATCCTCCAGCTCTCCTATTTTCTCGATGAGGAGCAGCCATTTATAAATAGTATAATAAATTTCAAAAAAAATGACAATCAATAAATGAAATAAAAGACTTTAAATATCAAATCAAAATGGCTTGTAGTTCTGTACAATCAAAGTCAATTTACAGACTTTTTTCAGTACTCTAGATCTTCTGCCTTTCGCTTTTGTTTCAACTCCGTCGCAGATTACTAACAGTATCAAGATTCCAACCTCAAAAAGTATACACCACCTGCTCCTCTCCTGTATACTGACTTTACGAATCCTCTTCTAAATTTGGCTAAGAGGAAATAGACAAACCTGACTCGCTGTCGATATGTTTTACGCTGAATGCCTGAAAGATGTGTAGCAGAAATCTGTCTCCTTTCCTTCTTCAATCTGGTTACTCCACTATACCCTAAACCTTAAATCATGGTCCACGTGACGCATATATTTTAATAAATGCTTCTGGAGGGCGGGCTCCATTACGGTCGCTTGGCCGTCGAATGGGCGAGAGTACGGGTAAGTCTTACATCTATTCCGATTTTCCAATAATAGCTCGTTCTAAAAAGTTATGATTTATCCGATTTCTTGCCATACGTATCTACCATCTCTGACTGAACTAGCAGGCTCTACTAAATTCTATGGCCCTGTATACCATGCCTGTCTTTTCTTTCTACCTTCCACTCTTATAATTTGTAACCACTTTTCGCCAATTTTGCAGTCTATGACGAAATATCCGCGATTAAGTACCTGTTCAGTTTTTCAGGGGTACATAACCCTATCCCTTATCAGCACCAGCGTTTATCTCTGCCGCTGTAATACTAACGATACTTCATCTCTTTTGTGCGACCCCTAACTGGCATAATGGCAGATATTAAAAGGAACTGGTTTACTGAAGCTGTAGACTGTTCTACAGTTGATTGGCTATCATATAAGCAACGCATTCTAAAACCCATATCACCAATGTATGTGTAAAATATATCTAATACATATATAGATCACTGAATATAAATATATTAACAAGGACATTTGTCACCTGCTTGTCTCATATTCCAAAAGTATCGTAGGTATCGTGGACGAAACGAGCAACGGGTCTGGGCACAGCCCAGCCGCCAGAGGTAGAACAGGGACACGGATGTGATACAATTGTCGTAGCGGGCGTTATAAATAAATAAAATGATTTAACGAAGGACCGATTTTAGGGAGGCGAGCCAACTAGTGAGATCCTCTTCGCTGAAAGCACAGAATCGCAGACGTTTTTCGGGGGTTATTATCTGCATGCAGTATTTTTTGGATTTCGAAAGAGGATCGATATCCACCACATCGACAATGTTCTCTAAATGGATCACCTTGATAGGACCGCCTTTGAGATCTTCTGATTTATAGAAAACGACACGGTGGTTCGTGAGGACTACCCATTGTTTACGCCATTGGTTGTATCTACGCTTAAGGCGGAGAATGTACCCTCGCTTGATGATATGTTCCTTGTCGTCCTTCGGATCGCCGATACCGACTGTTGCTAGAAGTTCGCTTGGGCTCACAACTGGTGGGATATATGGACTATGCGGTTCATGAGATGGAGATTGAATAGGTGGTGGATGTGCATTCAATTGTGCTGATGGCTGATAAGAATGGTGCGGTTGGTGCGATAGTTGTTGTGGCGATGGAAGTGGTGAGGATGACCGATTTTCGGCTCTAAAGTGCGGTTGGCCATTGTCCGATGCACATGATGAGAACCCTTCAGTTCCACTGTAATCCATATATCCTGGGCCTGGACTCCCTGGTGGCTTGGGCGAATGGTAAGTAGGGACACTGAGAGATTGGGATGGTACTTCTAACGGCCCATCCAAAGGTCCACTCAACGATCCATCTAATTGATCCTGTTGACTAAGGAATCCCATACGCTGGAAAGAACTACCAAGACCACTTTCGCAAATGTCGTTAGCAGCTTGTTTGATGACATCAACCCATTCTTGAGCATCGGGGCTATTATCAGCCCGTAAATGGAGATTGTGACTCGATGTAAAGACAGCAAAATGATTGGGTTTTCTGTGATCAGATAGCATGGCTGCACTCATTATATCAGCCGTGGAAATGATCGACTCTGGTTTGTATTCTCGTTCATCTTTATAATACGTCAGCTGATGATCGCGAAGGACAAACCATCTTCGAGTCCAATTTTTCCGTTTGCCTCGTTTATGTAACCAACCGCTTTTAATAATACGATCGCCTCCACAGTCAGTGGAGGAAGGCGGCCTAGCAGTCAAGGCAGCAATGGCGTTCTGATTACTGCTATTTACTGTTGCCCCAGGTTTTGTAGGTATTGCTATAGGAAGAGACTTTTTCCTGCCATTGATGTCGCGAGTGCTATCGTAAATCCCTGCTTCAGCCTCAGTCTCAGCATCTTCAGCATCTGAATCAGCGTAATTGCCACCCTCTCCTTCATCACCACCGTCATATGCTTTGTCATTTTCTTCACGCAAGCGGGTAGATATAGCACCACTACCAGTCGCTGTATCGAACCCAGTAGTGGCAGTAGGAGTGCTCGAAGAATTAGCAATAGCATATGACTGAACCTGAGCATGGGCCGTAGAAATGCCAGATGGACTATACATCCCTGAACTAGCTGATCCCTTACCACGCAATTGTCGAGTACTCAATGTTGCACCTGAAGCAACAGAAGAGCTCCTAGTTGAACTTGGGGACGGAGAAAAGCTGCCGACACCGCCTGCTGTACTACGTCCGATAGCTGTACCTGCGCCTGCGCCTGCGCCTGAACCTGAACCTGAACCAACGGCGTGACTCTGTCTACTTTCTACTGGTGACAAGGAAAACGAAGATGACACGCCAGGAACCGAGAACCTCTTAGACTGAACGTTGCCTTTATGTTGAGGCAATGCAATTGTGTTGGACATAGGAGGAGAATTGGCTGAAAAAGAACCAGAAGAAGGACCAGGTGTTTCGCTTGGTAGGGTAGCAGTCGACCCTGCTGTAGATGCCAACGTCACTGCTATATGACTACTACTGACAGAGTGCGAATTCATTTAGACAAAATATTACTACTTCGTATAGCGTAGTATCCTGTGTAGCTGGAGTAGTGTAGTACTAGTTGATGCAATGTAGTAACGGTGCTGTGTGTAACGTACTGTAATATGTTATGTAACAAACAATTCACTGTAGTTACACCTAGACTGACTCTGGATGAACTAGACGGGATAGGACTGTGTATGATTCAGTTGATTGATTTATACAATAGCAACACTGGCTCGTTCCGAAACCTTGTTGTGTTGAATTGCTTCTTCTTTGTTGCCTAATCCGTGTTCGTTCTTCTGACACCACGAAGAGCGTACTACAATTTGAATACACACACAACTTGTTGACAGTAGATCAGATAATTGAAAATGTATCTGTATCTGTATCTGTACCTGTATATAATAATATATCTCTACCCCTGGTTGTGGCTCAAATGTGGTCTGTTTGGCAGTCTCCGGTCCTAAATTGTTTTTGTTATGCCTTGCAGTGTCCCCAACCGTCGGCTGAAAATGTGGAGAAACCCTAACCGGTAATCACGTGCACTCAGGGAGCCAGCCTTTCGAGGCAGATCAGGGGCTCTCTTCGAAAAGTGCAACTCATGTCTCATTACAAAAATACTACTATATTACAGATGAAATTATACTGTCATTCTATTTCTTTCTCATTCGTTTTTCACGGTCGCCTTGTTGCTGAGAGCTGTCATCTTCAGCACGTCGTTTGGTGCGCCGATAGTCGCGGGTAGAATCGTCATTGCTTCGGTCTCGATTGTCTCGGTTGTCGCGGTGGTTGTTTCTATCTCTACGATAGTTTCTGCTATGATTGGGAGTAGAAGTTCCCGTCGAAGATGAGCCTGATTGTTGTTGATCTGCATGTGGTAAAGCTGTTCGCGATACGGCTTCATTGCTACCGTCTCTTAGCTTTCCTGCTCCTCTCCATCGTTGTCTTCTGTCAGCTGATTGTGATGAATACTGTTCGTCATTCTTATCATTGCTAGACGGTGGCGGTGGTGGCGGCGGAGGAGGGGGTGGTGGCGGTAGTGGCGGAGCAACTGAAGTAGAATTTATCGACCCAGTTCTGTCACGGTTATTGAAGCGACGGTCACGTACATCTCCACGCTCATTACGACTGCCGCCCCGTACGTTATTATCACGGTCCCAATCTCTGCTATCACGATGTTCGTGTTCTCGTTCACGTTCTCGTTCTCGCTGTTCGCGTTCCCGTTCACGATCACGGGCTTCTCGATTATTTCTTCGATCGCCACCATCATTGTTGCTAGATACCGTAGAAGCGGTGAGAGTGGGAGGTTGTTCTCCTTTTTCCTTTTGCTCTCTATTTCCTCCTCTCCTAGGCTCTCTTGGTCCAAGAGGAATGGAGTTGACTGATGCAACTGCAGCTGCGCCACCAGCAGCAGTTCTGAGATCATTGCTACCACGCATTCTATCCCGAAAACCATTCTTTGGCAGTCCTAGTGCTTCTTTGGAGACAGTTCCTTCCCGAGGTTTATTTTGGTCTTTTGCTTCCCAACGATTGTTGCGTTGCTCTCGCTGCTCGAGTCTATCATTGACATTGTTCAGAAGATCCTTTTGAATTCTCTGAATTCTCTGACTCTTTGCATCTCGTAATTCTGGCTCCTTGTCCCCAACATCTGCATTTCTTGAGTTTCGTGGCTGTTCTCTTGTTTCTCCCTGGTCTCTGTTTCTGGGGTTATTTCGTCCAACAACTTCTCTTTGATCTTGTTCTCTGGGTCCTCTTCTGGACTCTCTGATTGGTTCTCTGACGGGCTCTCTGCCAGCCTCTCTGCCAGGCTCGCTTATAGGTTCTTTGACAGGTTCTTTGGCAGGTTCTTTGACAGACTCTTTGACGGGTTCCTTAACGGGTTCCTTGGCGGGTTCCTTGACAGGTTCCTTGACAGGTTCCTTAAGGGGTTCCTTAAGGGGTTCCTTGAGAGGTTCCTTGAGAGGTTCCCTCACAGAATCTTTTGCAGGCTCTCTTGCAGGCTCTCTTACGGGCCCTCTAGCAGGTTCTCTTAGTGGTTCCTTTAATAAAGATAAACCATCTTCTTTCCGATTATCTCTACGATCCCATTGGTCTCCTCGCTGTTGCCACATCCTGTCCCTCACTGACGCTCGCTCTTCCCATCTTCCATCACCGCGAGCCGGTCTTGAATCTCGATCTCTCCAATCCATACGATTGCCCGTGGGTGAGATTGCTCTTCGGGGTGATCGGTTCCTGGGAGTGTCGTTTGGGGTGTTGTTGTTGGAAACATGCTTAGATTCTCTACCAGGGCTTCTTGTTGGTTTAACTGCTGTCGTTGCCTTGTCCTGATCTGGCCTGATATCATCAGCAGCGGTTCTAGTCCCACCAGCGCCATTAGCTGTTCCACTGGCCACAGAACTAGCTGGAGCTACAGGTGTAGCTTGACGTGATGCAGTTGTAACTCTCTGCAACGGAGTCGGTCTTTGTTGCTGTTGTCTAGCAGTTGCAGGATTTGCATTACCACTCTTCTTCTTTAATCGTTCTTCTCTTGCAGCAATTAATTCCTTCTTTGTTTCCTCCTTTACATCCCTAAAATTATACAGTTCAATCCAATCCTTTGCCTTAGAATTCAGATGACCAACTAAAGCAGTAGCAGCCAACTTAAGATCTTCACGATCCTCTTCCTTTCCAATATTCTCCAATAGATCACTAATCGCCCAGCCCTGGGTATCAATAGTTGGGAAAACACCAATCATATTTTTGAGCATGGTGATGGTATTATGACGATGCATATAATCGGTACTCTTTAGACAAGCAGCAATGTTACCAGTTGTCGAACGGTGCCATTTCTCTAAGGCACGTCGGAAATCTTCATAGCTCAAATAACTGAGATCTGGCCCTTCAAATTTCAGTCTCATAGTAGGAAGATATGTAACAATCTTTTGACCATTGTCGCCAGTACTGACCGTTTCACCAAGACCCTGAGATTTGTATACGTCACGATCCTTGTGCCATTTACCCAGAGTCCCAAAAATTTGCGATAAGAACAATCCCAAGTTCTCTGCTTCATAAGGGGTACAAGTTAGTAGGGTGGCATAAAGCATGTTATCGGAAAATAAGGAATCAAAAAATCCCAAAGAGGAGAAATTCCCAGTGCCCAAGCTATGAAGTAACTCGACGAACCTAGCACAAAACATAGCATCAACAGGTGAATGAATGGCTCGCGGTAACAAACAATGAGCAAGAAATTGTTTACTCTGATGCCTTCTTCTAACTCTACCAGGAACGTCAGTATCGGTCTCATCGTAGTTGAACCACAAATCCTTTTCTGATTTTAATCGTGCAAGTGATTTTTGATAGTGCAAAGCATGTCGTTTCGATTCAGCTGATAGTCTAGTCCCTTGTAAGAGTAGCTGTTCTCGTTCATTTCTCTTTTGTCGAATCATACTGGAGTCCGGATTACGGCTCTTTTCTAGATTACTTATTGCCGTTGATAAATTAGAAACGGCATTTGTCAACCTCTTTTGTTCTGCTTCATATTTATCTTCCGGATATTGAACATCATACAGAGATAGCTGCCAAAATGTAACGTAAAAGCCTGGTCGTAAATATTCCCATTCTTCTTCGGGAAGAATAGGTCTAATTGATGTAATAACTTCCATCAACAGTGGATGCCACTGTGCTTTGTTAGTATTTTGTGGACAGTCAGAAAGCTCTTCTACTTACTTCATTACTATCAGTCATCATCGCATCATCATCCTGTGCAGAAAGCTTGCGAATATCTTCGCCAAGAGCGCCTCGCCAAATATTAAATGCCCAAATAGGTGAAATACCATAGTCATTGCATAACTCTGGAATATGTGGAAGGTTTTCTTTGAACTTATCTATCTCCATGAAATCATTCAAAAGTTCAATGTATTGGGACAAAATATGACTCAATTCATCATATCTGAACGCAAGGAACTTTTGATGAGCAAGCAAATCATCCACATTGTAGATAAATGTAGCTTGCGCTTGTGCAAGGAGGATAAAAAGTTCACCTACAATACCCAAATCTACTAATGAATCTACCAATCGCTTAGCAGAACGAGACGATTGATCTCGTCTATCTTCAATGGTGCTCAGAACTGAGGTGCGTAAAAACGGCCCTCCTCCTAACCCCTGTAATTGACCCAGGTTCATATTAGACAGTTGGGCAATACCTCCCATATGTGCCAACAATTCTCTGATCATGATATAATCAGCTCCAGTTTGCGAATGAAGCTGACGAAGTAGGAACATTAAAATTGGTCTAGGATCCATTAGTGAATATCGTCGACAGAGTTTGGCTGTGAACGAAGCCAGAGCTGATTGTGGGTTAGTTTAAACTAGGCAGGGAGAGACGGCGGCTCAGTGTCCAGAAATAGATCACACTTACATTGAATCCATTTTCTATCATTCAATCCGTCAACTTGCTGAGTTCCACGCCCAGATGTTAATTGCATCATTATAACATATGGCAATGCGTCCCATCCAATGTCAGTGAAATATCGTGCTGCTTCAATAACTAATTCTCCAAGGTTATCATAACTTTCGACCTGACTTATAAAAACTGTGAAACTCGGAATCGGATTCGAATATGAAATTTTCGCAAGTTTACGCATCATTTCCTTTACGTTTGTTTTGGAAAGTCTTTTAAGAACATTTTTAGTATCCTTTTCAGCT
This sequence comes from Sugiyamaella pinicola, assembly GCA_030565085.1. Taxonomy (NCBI): domain Eukaryota; kingdom Fungi; phylum Ascomycota; class Dipodascomycetes; order Dipodascales; family Trichomonascaceae; genus Sugiyamaella; species Sugiyamaella pinicola. Next base: position 13,030 of record JAJMAW010000137.1, read on the forward strand.
TTCGATGTAGCAAGCTTGAGCATAGGAGTGCTCTTACTAATAACGGCATACCATTCTCCGTACAAAGCATAGCGTTCTTCAAACGAGAAGCTTCTCATGAGATTGTAAATTTCATAAATCGCACCAGGATTTGCTTCAATTAAGGAAAGACAGGGCAAAAGAAAGATGCGAAAGTATTCTATCCAAAAGTCACGGGTCTTTTCATTAGGCGTTGGGTCTGCCCTACAAAAATATGATCCAATTCTACACAATTTAACAACCAGCGAGATTGATTTACTAATTAAAGGACCCGAGAAGCTCAGAAATCGTTTTGAAATAGCCACCAACTTGACTTGCGAATTTACTAATTCAAGATCAGTTGCCCAATCACTGTAGAAGAACCTTCTAGTAGTACCATCTGAATCGATTGGGGGATGAAGCAGATAGATGGTTTTGCTTGTTAGCTGCGGCGCTAGTTCGGTATCTTTAAGTGACGAACACGGCAGTGGCTTGGGTGTCATTGATTTAATAGATGTTGGTGGAAAGTTTCGAATTGATTGGTAAAGAGGGTGGATTGAATGTTCTACCAAGCGATTGATTAATACGGCAATCTCTGGATACGGGCCAGTGATGAATGTAAATTTCGTCAAAAGATACAATGATGGGTATATGGAACCTACTGATAATAGGCATTGTAAAAGCAAAGCCTTGGGACAGTGGGCTATTGGCAACATGGAGTTTGTTGGAATATCATCAAAGCTAATACTCTTCTTATCTGACGGTACGTTAAGAAAGGACTCTTGCGCATCTTCATTTCGAGATGTAGTACCCTTTCCATTCTCTTTCCCACCAACTCCTTTAGCATTATCTGTTGCTGTTCCTTTAAACCCGTCATCTTCATCTGCCAATGGAGCTGCTAATGCCAATGCAGACGCTTTTGCCAGAAATGCCTTTTCCTCCATTTCCTTTTTCCACCTTTCTTCGTATTTATCGAGCTCTTCGTCTGTAGGACCCAAGAAATTATATATATCTCCAAAACTGATAAACCCTTCCTTGATCAGGACCGCTATTAGCATCATAAGGTTCTCTGGAGTCTCGGTGCTAACAGTGGGCTCCTCACTTTTATAGATGCTTAACTTAAATCCCAATAGTTGGGCCGCCATTTTGTTGCCTCCTTTACCAATATCGTTCATCGTTTCGTGCATCAATGCCGGCTCAGAAGGCCACCATGGCGAACTTTTCAACAAATTAACGAAAAACTGACATCTATCAACGAGATTTGTTGTAGCAACATCCAAAATCACATCCAAAGACCGGATCGGATCCAAGTCAAAATACCCAATAATTGATTCAATCGTCCTGGCAGTTATTCTCACTTTCTTATCCAATGCTGTTTTATCCAGTTCATCCGACAGCCGAGCAGCACTATACACTTCCACTAGCAGTTTAGCATACCCCTCAGATTCTTCTCTCAATAGATTGAACCTCTTCTGTTTATATAGCAGGTTCGTATTGGCACGAACAATCTTCTTTTCAAAAATATTTGGCGCTATTCCAAGTGCTATCAATACTGCTGGGTCTAACACTAATAACATCAACGGCCTGTTAATGCCCAAGGACAATATAAGCACCTTCAGTCTTTCGTTTAATACCTGTGATTGGCTGCTATTGACAAATGAAAAAGTATGCAGAAACGTCTGTATCACATCAGGAAATTTCTCCAAGGACTCTTCAAACAGTTCTTTCAAAGTTGGTCTAATCAACTCTACTTCCATCATGCCATTCAATACTGCCTTGAGAAGCTCGTAGAAAATGCTAATCAGTACTCCTGAGTCCAGGTCATCGACTGCCCGCCTGAACGTCTCCTTACTATCGGTACATCGTTAGTGTCGGTTCTGCCTCGATCGACTGGGCTCCGCCCAGACCAGTTGTGCTTGCTTCATGAGCTGCTATGGATCTTTTACCACTTACATCTTCTCACTGCCCTCTTCCTCCCACAATTTCACAATCGATTCTGTTAGGTACTCATGGTCCATGATCTCGTTCGACCTCAGTTGCTCATCTGCCACTGTTTCACCCATGATGACAGTCGTTCCACAATAACTGTAGTCGGGCAGTTCAAACACTTCTCGGCAATTTCAAACAAACGTTTGTCTTTTGTCCTGATTTACAACTAAAGTAGTGGTGATGGTGGTCCATTAGCAGTAAATACTGCACAAAATGAATGTCGGATTAGCTTGAGCCATCACGTGAGCGGCGGTTGCCTCACGGTGAATAAGAGATATTTCACCAGTGATTATCAAACTCCAATCATAAGAAATGGTCCTTTGTCAAGGTTTTACAGTTAGTGGACGGTAAGTCATACTTTCCTGGGATATAGTAGCAGTAAAATAACTGGAAATACATATATCTGTTGCCCCCAAGCGCCCTATAATTCAAGCCGCATGAACTGGACATGCATATATCAGTTTCTAAGTCATAACGAGGCATACCATTCCCGGCGCATCGACTCAATAAGTAAAATGGTAAGTACTAGTCCTGGGCTATGCCTGGATCGGTTGTGCTCGTTGAACCGTGAGCGATATACTAACTAGTAATACTAGGCAGATAAACTACGCGACCAGCAGAATTTTGAGCAGCTCCAGTCGCGATTCATTGGCGTAGGCGATACTGAAACAACTAGAGAGTAAGATGAACAACCTTGGCCGCTTTTGAGGCCAGCAAAACCATATTTGGGCGAAGTCAGCCTCCAGAATAATAACTAACATCTGGCGGTATAGACAATGGCAGTTAAATGTACATAGAGACAGTCTGGCGTCGTATGTGGGGCATCCGCCAATGTTACAGCAGTTTTCAATTGCATTAGGCGAACCTCAATCGAGAGTTCGACAGAAGTTTATCGACGTACGTAGGACAGAGACTCGTGAAGCGAGCACAACGGGTCTGGGCAGAGCACAGCCGCTGGAGCAGAAGAAACTAACGCGCAGTATAGAAAATGGTCCAACCGTTGACGGACCCGAAGAAGCATAGTGAGAAATAGTATGATGTGTTTCTTGGTGATTTAGTAGAAAACGCTTCTTGTTCGGTGGCATGGAATAATGTCTTGACTTCCAAGCTGATGTTGAATGGACTTGGCAGTGTCCCAGAGGTAATAATCAAGGAGAATGGAGTTTATGGGCGCGCTGGGGTCTTCAGCCAGGATTTCTCGTCTGATAAGTTCCACTGACCAGATGCTGCAACCTCTGATTTCAACCTCGCGAGGGTCTCCATGCTCAAGAGACTGATGGTTTATAATATGATTTGTTAGAGAATCGCTATAGGTGATGCAGTTTAAGGAATGTAAGATTTGCGGGACTCTATAGTCGGCAAACATTGTAATTTCATCAATATCGTAAAACTCTCCGTAGGATTTTCCTTCGAAACAGGCCCATATGTCTGCTACCAAGATCTGGGCTCGTTTCATGATATGAACAGTCTGTGAGTGGTAGTTCGAGATGTCGTTGAACGAAGAGATTTTCGAGCTAACAAGGTCCATAAGTTTAAGAGCAGATTTGCCAGCTGGTTTGATAAATAGTTCAATGAAAGGTGTACTAGTCATTGTAGTAGAACTATGTAATTGTTTTTCTTGTTTGATGACATGGCCGGCTTCTTTGAGAACAGAATATCGACTTTTCAGTAGAGGTGCTGGTTCTTTGGTTGAACTTTCGAATACTTTTTCAAGGATATCCATTGTGAAATCATCGCTTGCCCAATATTCAGGGCTTGTAATGGGTATTTTGTAATCTTCGATTGCTCTATTGATAGCTGCTACTAGACTCCAGTAACCAGTGTACTTCTTGCCTTTATATTCCACCGTATATCGTTGTGTGGTTGGGTCCCCAGTATCCTTTTCATCAAATCCGTCCGACCAGAAGCTGAAATTGAGTAAGTCAACCGTAAATATCCAATTCACAGTTTTCTCGTTTTGATCCTTGGGATTCAACTCATGACTGGACCAAGTGGCTGTTGAATAAGACTGCTTCACCATTGCATTGTAGATTTCATCTGCTGCCTTCTTGCAGCCATCAACAGACACAAAAACGTCATTTGACTGACTAGCAATGAATTCAGAGTCTTTAAGGACTCTATTTGATATGTTTGTTAAGGACATTGGAAATATATGGAAATTAACTTGAGAATTCAGGGGTCAGGAGGGTGAGAAACAGGAATAAAATTGTATATGGTGCGGCGCCTACGGTAACAGCAGTGGTGGTAAACCGCCATGATGACGACAGGGACTCAGCCTGCTTCTTTGCCTGCTCAGACACGTTCTTTAGACCTTAGCAAACTCCCCGTTCTATTCTCTTGGACATAATCATAATCTCTCAATCAGTCCATGCCAAACTATCGCCAAAGTATATGCATCATATCTTATCTTTTGGGTGAGGGTATGTCGCTATCTCTCCCTACAGGTGGATCACTCTCTCGTTGCGGAGATAAGCGTGATCGAACATAGATCTCCCTATCTGTCTAATTCCGTTACGACTATCGTTCGTTAGATCTGGTTATGTTGCTCAATTACTAGTCCATCTATTCATTAAAAGGAACGAAACCATAATTGGAATTAGGAGTCATCAGCATGTGCTAGTTGTGACCAGCATTGCTAATACCAAAATGGTTGAATTAATTTACACACATTAGAGCATGTCTTACATGGCGGCCCACTCATTCAGATCTCACTCAGATCCTGCCTATGCATGCCAATCAAACAATGTTGGATTAGACATTTGACTCTGAATTATGATGGATGTTTAATCACACATCAAAAAGATATTTTTGGACACTCTATGAGTAGTACAGCTACCATACTGGTGGTTCCCAACCTCAAAATATTATTCTCTACCGCAGTAGTCATTTCGCTTGACATAGCCGACATAATTAATTGGGAATGTAAACGGCTTACAGTTCACATATTGAGACATGTACGCGAGAGGCGGCGTCAGCTGAAAATAAATAAATACACAAAACACACACGGAAACGGACTGACGAATATTTCCGCGTCTAATAAATAAGGTTTCCATGTGGATGATTTCATATCTGGGGTGTAAACAATAAAGCCAAAACACGGTTTTGTTCCTATTTCATTGTTAGGAGTGGATAAATATTGCTTGTGGTTATTGTTTAGTCCCGGACCTAAGTCGCGATACAATAATGACTGAAGGCGATAACGCGTCCAGCTCGGAAGTGGCTATTCCTTTTATCTTTTCTGATGATATATTCCCACCAGTTGAGTCCCAATTCCCAAGCTTGCCATCTACGCCAGCAGCTAAAATAGCAAAATTCTCAAGAGACTATCATTTTGTATCATCAAAAGTAGACAATCCGGAAAATATCCATCGACTGTTTCGATGGGCACGCGAAGCATTAGATTTTGCCGAATCCCAACCTGGCTTGGGACAGGAACTCATAGACACTGCTATTGATGTAGTAAAGTTAATAGCTGATTCGGCACCGGCGGATTCAACAGCCTCCTCTTCCGCTTCAAAACCTTTATCTACGCCTTCGAAATTCTATGGTGCTGCTAACTACATTATTGGCCTTTGGCATCTATTTGGTCTGTTTGATAATCCGATAAATGCTGATATGGCAATGGAAAAATTCCTTCTGGCTGCTAAACAGGGCTATTCTAGAGCATTATATAGACTAGGCGCGTTTTATGAAAGCTCTGGACAAATCACTTCGGCATTAGCATATTTTGAACATGGTGTTCGACGAAAAGATGCGTCTTGTTATTATAGAATGGCAATTGCCCATTTACAGGGGCAATTGAAAAAGCCTGTTGATGCAAAACTCGGGTTGGAATATCTTGAACGCGCTTCTTTTCAAGCTGATCCAGACTGTGCCCAGGCTGCTTATGTATACGGACTCATTCAGTTAGGAGAAATTAATATTGCATCATTATCAGAACTAAACAAACCTCTTGACCGTGAAGCAGGTATTCTGGCGTTAGAACGTTCCGCATGGCTGGGGTTTGGTCCTGCTTTGCTTCGGATGGGTAAAGCATGGCAGGGGGGCGAAAAGGGATATGACACAGCAGTTGCATTGCGATATTTCCATGTCGCCAGTCGACAAGACCAATTTACAGTGTATAAAGAGAAAGTTAAGAGGTCTAAAGACAAAGACGGCAAACCGTCGTCTGTAGTGGGAGCGTTGTTAGGAGTACCAGAAGTTGAAATCTCCAAATGGATGGTTTGTGGATGTGAGGGTATTTTCCCTGCCAATGAGGAATGGGCTTTTAAGTTTGCTTTAATGGCGGCTGATCAAGGAAATGCTACTGGCGAATTTGCTGTTGGGTACTATTATGAAGTGGGTATTCATGTACAATCCAGTATTAAAAAGGCTATTGAGTATTATAGACTAGCATCTGATCACGGATTTGAAGATGCGAAACAGAGGTTGACCGTTTTGGAGAAGGAACTGGAACATCAAAAGTCTAAACAAAACGAAACGGAAAAGGAAAAGGAAAAATTGCCGGAAATAGGTAGCTCGGATCCTTTTGGCACGCGAATCCAACGTCAATTAACTCGAAAAGATCATGAACGGAGCATATCAATAAGGAGGAAGACATCCATGCCATCACGCCAAAATTCAACCGTTTTGAAGCCCCATGAAGGAACCACCTCTGCACTAGAACGGTCAGAGCCACTAGCCACAGCCACAGCTACAGCGTCAGTCCCGACACCAGAAGCATCATCATCGACTAAATCACTGTCAGCAGTACCAGCACCAGCATCAGCACCTACTCCTGCCGTAACACATGTGCCAGCAGCATCTCTCTCTATTGAACCTTATCGACCTCAGTCTCGATTGCAGTTAGCCATTGCAAGTAAACCGTTGCCACCACCACCACCATCTGAATCTCAGCCAATTCGATATAATTCAAATTACACGAGCCCATATAATTCACCACCTGTCAGTCGATCCCCGAGTCCGAGACGATTGCCACAAAAGTCATTGATCGGGGAAAATATACCACCACAACAACCAGAACCTTTACCGAAAGACAGCAGTAACTCCAAACTGTTCAACTTCAATATTCCGCGTAAGACTTCAGCGGTAGATATCACTAGGAGAAGCCCCTCACCACGTCGTACACATCGATATTCTGCTAGTATTGCGACCGACCATCAAACAAATAATACTGCAGGCACTTTAGAAGCCAGGATGAGTCCCAGGAAAGTGTCATCCCCTGTCCGTGCGCCAATACTGGAAGAGACTAATAGATTCAATGATCTTCAAGTCGCTGGCCCACGGTCAATCTCAAGATCTCCTTCGCCGGCTAAGCAGGGAAGAACGAGGTCCAATACTGAAGGGATGAGTGATATTTCAGAACCCTCTTCAGCTTCTTACAGGCGGCCTTCTTTCAATGTTATTCAGTCTGCATCGCAACAGTCTTCTCAACGGACAATCTCTGGCCATACTGTATCACGAATGCCTAATATTAATAATGGCAATTCACAGGATGGGCAGCAGCCAGCAGCTTCTAACGAAGTGCTATACAGGGTTGTACCTTTACGAGTGAAAAAGTCGTCTGAACTGCTTAAACGACACTCGTTTGCAACTGAGCCACATTTCAATAGTGAACGGGATCGCTCTGTAAGTCCTGACCCGAAGCCGGTGTCTCCACCAACCGACCCGTTAAAACGAAGGAGTGCACAGTTATCGCCAGTCTCGCTGACAGATGTTTCTAATAGTTCCACGCCAGGACCACTACACAACTCCCCCTCTCTTTACCACCCTGATGTACAGAGACGTGTGCGATCGTATTCGTCTCAGCCCATATTGGCACAAGCAGACGAAAGCAAAGCCAGCACTGACAGCAATGGTTCTAGCGCCACAACTCCAACCCGACCGTTGCGATCTCCTGGGTCTCAGCCTTCCTTGGACAATAATAAGTTCAGTGAGCTTCGGCTTGATGATTCTCCTCCATCTCCAGATGCAGTTTCTGTGCCTGAGCGATCTATATCCAGGTCCCCACCTAGTCGGTCACCACCCGGCAAGCCGCGATCTCCTCTAGCTCGCCCACTATCGTTCCTGTCATCTAAAACGAGTCCCAAAACATCGCCACAAACCAGTCCTGATCCGAGCGCTTCTGGCTCTTCATCGCCTCCCTCTCAATTCAGTCGTGCGTCCACCGTCAGCTCCTTCTCCACCACAACTACCGCGTCCTCCACAGCTAGCACCATCTCAGCACTGCCAACCATCGCTTCTGACCAAGCCAAAGCTGCCACGCCGCCGACACCTTCTCCTCGCATCCCACTTACCTTTGACGAGATGGGCATTCCAGTTGGAACCGAAAATGAAAAAGATTGTACCATAATGTAATTATCTATCACCTCCCTCTTACGTTCCCCAGCCGCCGGAGGCGACCAGGGGGCACGTTGGCCAGGCGGTGTATATATTATTATTATTCAATTGATATAAAAAAAATAACCTTTTATACACAGGTGGAAATAAATAACTTGAGGGAGCGATCTCTCAATTATCTGAAGTAATTTAGAAGTTGAAATTGAAGCTCTTGTCAAGAACGTTGATCGCACGAGCATCTTCTGACCATACGGGCTTCTCAATACTATCACGGACAGCGGGCGTACCAGACGCAAGTGATACTGGCTTGGGCCCAGGCAATGGTAGTGCCAGGATGGGTGGAGCTGGCGCGGCGACAGCAGCCGGTGGGGTCTGCGAGGACGGAGGAGGTGTTTTCTGTACAACCAGGGGTGATGGAGTAGTGGTGAAGGAGGGAGTCTTCAAAAATGACGAGGGAGCGACTTGAGATGGGGGAGGTGTAGGGACCTGAGGTGACACAGACGGTATGGGTGTAGCAACAGCGGTGGATGTCGCAGGTGGTCCATAGCTCATCATATTAGGTCTCTGCGGTGCCTGGGGCATTAAACTGGCACTTGAAGTGGTGGTAGCATAATGGTGCTGAGGGCCTTGTGGAGGCTGTGGTTGTGGTGGTGCGTGCTGGACGGGTTGCCCATAATAATATGGCTGTTGCTGCTGTTGTTGTTGAGGTGGCGGCTGTTGGTAAATAACCTGTTGAGATGGTGGTGGAGGTTGTTGTATGTATTGAGGCTGAGGTGGCGCTATTAAGACTTGAGCGTGTTGAGGTGGCGGTAGCTGTTGGATATATCCTGGAACAGGTTGTGCAGGTGCCATAGATTGATGTTGTTGCTGCTGCTGTTGTTGTGGTTGTTGCTGTAATTGATGATGTGGGTGCTGATGGTATTGTTGTTGTTGTTGCTGTGGCTGTGGATATTGATATTGATATACCGGTTGTCCGTATGGCGGCACTCCTGGAGGTCCAGATTGGCGGCTTGATGTAGCACCATTATAAATGACTTGAGTAACGGTTGTCCCTGGTGGCCCGCCATGACCGCCATGAAGGTTTCCCGAGTTGGGGACCACATTACCAGCAGCATCACGTTCAGGGGTATAAATTTGAACAATCGTGTTGGGGTGTGGATGGTCTAATGGAGATGTGTGATCTGGATACAAGCCTTTAGGGATAACAATATTCCGTAGGTTGGGATCGCGCGACGGCACCGGCAACATATCACCATTTTTCAGCTGTGCTCTGGAGAAATAGGAGATTAAATGCAGTTTGAGATTTGTAGAAGTAGTAATAGAGAAGGACTGCTTCATGAGGCCATTGGGTTTATAACGGTAACCATCTTGTGGGATCCAATGGACGTCGTGCTCATCGTCATCCATGATATCATTTTGAATTGGGTTTGGCGAGTGAGAGTTAGACGAATAATAAGAATTCGATGATGGAGAGCGAACATTGTTTGGGTAGGATTGCAAGCGCCCCTGACTTTGATTTTGATTTTGATTTTGTTGGCTGCGCTGCTGTTGCTGTTGCTGTTGCTGTTGCTCCTGTTGCTCCTGTTGCTGCTGCTGGCCATCTGATTCTTGCTGACTGGTCGTATCGACTACTAATTCGACTCTTTTGCCCTCCATTTCTCGATATGTTAGAAACGAACCAGATACTCGCGAAGCACTCCAAGATTTACCATCTGTCCAGCGTCTCATTCCAGCTTCTCGTTCATCCCAAACAAAGATTGATCCTGGCTGGATGGCTTTCCGTTCTTTTTCTGATAGCCGTCGTTGAACACGGGGCAAAAGACCGATTCTACAAGCTTCAAAAAGGATGATTGCGTCTAAGGTTGTTCGAACATATCCATGATAGGACTCCATTCTTGGAGGAGGAGGGTACATTGTCATTTGGTGGTGTGATATAGAATGATCCAATTGACTACCTTGTTGTTGGAGCTGATGTCGATAGGACGTCGCACGCAGCGAAAAAATGAGGCCACAATAACGAGTTCTGATGTGGTCTATCTATGCCAGCAGGGATTGCAATAGTGTGAATAATTCCAGCAGGGATTCAATGAAGAGCAAGTGAAAACAACAACTGTATGAAGAAGGTCAGTAAAACCGTAAAACCCCGGGCTATTATTAGCAAGGGCAAATTGAAGAAAGAGAGAATGAGCAAGTCGACAAGAAAGTGACAAAGCGACAGTGAAGAAGAAGAAGAAGAAGAAGAACAAAGTAAAAGGAGATAATGTAGTGCGTGCCTAAAAGATATTGGTAGCGTAGCGTTGCGTAGATAGCCAGCAGAGAGTCAGGTAGCGTTATTTTTATTTTTATTTTTATTTGGTTCGTTGCTTTTTTAAGCCACTGTAAATTGACTAAATTGCTTTTACGGGTTGCCCCTATTAACTCTTAATTTATTTTTGTACACTTTTATTTTGTTTTTATTTATGCTTACGAAATTGCTTTTGCGCCGAGCGCGGGATCTGATTAACAAAGCTTGGCGTTCGGTTAAAGCGAGCGCGGCTCTGGGGGTGCGCGCGCGTGCCTCTGCTAAAGGGGGCGCGAAAAATGGGCAACCGTAGCAGCCCAGTTGCGCTCGCGCTCGCGCTCGGGATTCGCCTCCGGCGGCTGGGCTCTGCCCAGACCCGTAGCTCGAGCTGCGCTCGAGGGCTTGGATCGTGGGCCGCTACGCGGTCTCTGCTGGCCTGAGTCCGAGCTGAGTCCGAGCCTGCCTGAGCCGGAACCGGAGCGAACAGACCGCGTAGCGGCCCGCGATCCAAGCCCTCTCGAGCGCAGCTCGAGCTACGGGTCTGGGCAGAGCCCAGCCGCCAGAGGCGAATCCCCCCCCCCGAGCGCTGAACAGCGACCCTCGGCCCCAGCCAGCCAGCCAGCCAGTCAGACGAGGCCCAGACCGAAGCCCCTGATGTTGTTATTCGTTGGCGTCAGCCCTGCGCATCCTGCCGTATCTGTATTTAAGCTCTGTTTCGGATCTTTGTCTTTAAAGTTTGTCGGGCTTTCTTTTTCCTGTAGCAGGGTACTGCGATCCGACGTCATTGCTGAGTCGGAAAATGGCAGTGCTGCGGCTACTGGTGAACCCTGTCGTGCGCTCTGCCTCCGGCGGCTGGGCGCTGCCCAGACCCGTTTGCTCGCTTCGCTCGGGCTGGGTCCGTGTAGTCCTCGAGCGCAGCTCGAGCTACGGGTCTGGGGCAGAGCCCAGCCGCCGGAGGCGACTCCCCAGCCGACGGCAGTCCCGCGCGTTCCGCGTAGGAAAGAAACAAAAAAACAAAAAAAAAACGTTGTGTGTCAATGCACGGAACAATCTGCACCGTTCCCGGGGCGTCCACGCCGCGCGCGGCGGAATCTAAAGAGCGCCATCAGGGGCGAGGCTCGAAGGTTCAGGTTCACGAGAAGAGGTCTAGAATTATAAGGTTGTCTTGGCAGAAAGTCAAATAATAATAGCAAAACACAATCAGAAACAGAGTTTGCGGCCGAACTTTACATTGCCGCCTAAACTATCATCGCCCTTCTGCCAGCGATATTGGTTGACATTGGCGGTCGACATTGGCGGACGACATAGGCCATGCTGGCATGTTGGCATGTTGGTCTGGCTCCGATGTGCACGCAAAAGCCTTTCGTACTGTCTTACCCCGTGATACTATACAATTGCCTCACTACAAGCCACGCTGCTGCTGCTGCTGCTGCTGCTGCATCCAACCCGTCGTCACTCTGCTGTCACTGTCACTGTCACTGTCACCACCACCGCCAGCAGCAGCATCCAAGCAGGCACTGGTGATCTGCTCTCGTTTCTCTCTCTCCTTTCCATTCCCGCGTACATCCCCGCCCCTGCCGTCCATCCGTTCTCTCAGACACCGTGTCGGAAGGGGGAATTGCCTCCGGCGGCTGGGCTCCGCCCAGACCCGTAGCTCCGCTTCGCGGAGGGCTGGGAGCTCATAGCACCCAGCATGGCCAGCGACCTCAGCGTCCCTCCGCGAAGCGGAGCCACGGGTCTGGGCAGAGCCCAGCCGCCGGAGGCAGAACCCGTCGTCATCGTCGTCGTCGTCGTCGTCGCCACCCCAACCCCCATGCACGTTAAGCTTACAGGTGTGGGCGAAATGCGATTATGCTTAAACTGCGGGCCCTAACCCGAATCTCGTGGTTTGCTCGGTTGGTCGGCGGGGGTCAGGGGCGCGACTGGCGCCCGGAGATACCGGTCGTATTTTGTGCGCAAACTCGGGGTGGGCTGGGCCTGATTAACCAGTTCCAGCTATCGCCAGCTACGCTACGCTACACTGACTGCGCTGCGCTGCGCAACGCAACCCCTAACCAGACTTATCCTAAGCCTAACCAAATCCATGTGCCTAAACTTAAACTTAAAACCTAATCGGCACAAACCACAAGGATCGCTCATTCTTAATTTGTCACTATCCGTTACTCATCGCAGCCCATGCCGCCGCGTACTAACCTTCCTATCCCAGAGAATGCAAACGCGTGCCAAGCCTACCAACTTCTACAGTCCCCAGCCTCCGGCTCGGCTGTCTTGTCTGTTGGTGTGCCTCCGGCGGCTGGGCTCTGCCCAGACCCGTGGCTCCGCTTCGCGGAGGGACGGTAGGGTCGCTGGCCATGCTGGGTACTATGAGGTCCCAGCCCTCCGCGAAGCGGAGCTACGGGTCTGGGCAGAGCCCAGCCAGCCGCCGGAGGCACACCAGCGCTGGCGAAGAGGCTTCTTGGCATGGAAGGCTGGCTAGGCAGCATATCTGTCACGTAACGTAACTTTATCTGGCATATCTTTATATAGGGTAGGTTGGCATTAAACTTTAAATTGGTGGTGGTGGTATAGGGTACGCCTGTTCCTAGAGACAGACAGAAGGCCTCTTGGCTTGGCCTGGCCTGGCCTTACCTGGCTGGCTGGCTGGCCGAAGACAACCGCCGCTATCGCTCGCCATGAGCTCCAAGCCCTCCGCGAAGCGGAGCTACGGGTCTGGGCAGAGCCCAGCCGCCGGAGGCAGAGCCCGGGTCTCAGACCTGACGGTAGCGCAGCCCGTGGTTACCACGGTAAGCAGCGACAGCAGGCGGAATCCAGTGCGCCAGGACTGACTCGGAGTCGACCAGCTTGTAGACCTCGACGCCAAGCGGACGACAGCAGGAGACGACGTCGTCGTACGAACTGCCCCAGCCCCATTGGGAGAGGTCACCCCCTGGACAGGCTGAGAGGGCACAGAGAAGGTCCATTTCAGCAAAGAATTCAAAATAGTCGTGGCTAGTGGCAGGGCTTGTTTCCATAAAGTACTGGCCATTGCTGTTAAGGCCGGTGACCTGAAACACGTTGAGCACGTCGTGCACGTCGAATTCAGTCAGCCCATACGGTAGCACTGCGCGTGTCAAGTTCGAGTGACAGTGGTAATCGATGATGTCGTTAGGGCCAGTGAGCACCGCATCAACATACGGATCACATCGTGTTCCTAGAAGATCATGTACTCGGCCTCCCCATTTGTCCACGCCGTAGTCATTGAGCGAGTCGCCAATGATGGTCACCATAGGCCTCAGGTATGGCAGGCTGGACCACAATCGGTCGTAGGTCGAAACATGAGACCGGTGGAGTTGGCGCGTGCGACTGGCCCAGAACCGCTCGCGTGGGTTGTGGGCATTCCAGATGTTCAAGTCGCCAACTTGAGGCCCTTCTGGCGTCGTGAGCCGACAGATATACCCTGCTGGGACCTTCCATGCCTTTGCGGTACGGATATCAATAGTGAATTTTTCCACCAGCACTCTCTCAGCACTGGCAATGCCATTATACAGCTTTCTATCCACGTTAAGTGGAGTCACTTTACCCTCGGTCGGCAAGTATGCTGGCACCGGTGGCTGTTGGTTATTGGGTTCCTGGCGAGACATTTGAAAGAACGAGAAAGAAGACAGGCGACGACAACGACGAAACTACAAAGATACGAAGAAGAAGAGAAAAGGAGAATAGCTTGGCAGGCGGCGGCGGCGAGCTGAGACAGGCTGGCCCCATTCGACGGATCGCGAACGCCGCCGCTTATCTTTCACCCCCTGAAAAATCCGGACCTCGATCTCCGGGCCCCGGGTGCGGGCCACGCTCTGCTCGGGCTCGTCTCCCTAACCCTTATCTCTTTACGTACCCCGGAAAATCAACAACCCACGAACTGAACCCACAACCAAACACAAAATGGCAGAGCCCCAGCCACCGACAGTCGCCGAAGCGATCCAAGGGGTGTTGATTGTACGTGTGCAGCTCCCTTGCTCTGCCTCCGGCGGCTGGGCTCTGCCCAGACCCGTTGTGCTCGCTTCGCGAGCAGTCTGTGGACCACACACGTCCGTACAGTTCTTTCGAGCGAAGCTCGAACAACGGGTCTGGGCAGAGCCCAGCCGCCGGAGGCAGACAGCGAGCTCGCGAAGCGAGCACAACGGGTCCGGGCAGCGCCCGGCCGCCGGAGGCAGGTCGAGGGAGTAGGTACTAACGACGTGTAGGGCCTGCGGTTGAGCAAGGGCCATGTTTGGCGAGCATACGTGAAGCCAAGTGTGGGCGTGCTGGTGTTGTTGGTTGCGTTGTATGGGATCAATGTGGGTATGAGTTTGACGCCGGTGCTGATTCCGGCATCGGTGGTTTGTATGCTGATAGTGTTTTTTGGTTTGTTGATATTGGAGGTGGTTATTGGCACCCGGCGCACGTCAAGGGTGCTGGCAGTAGTGAATGTTCCTGCTGGGTTCGCGTTGAAATGGATCAATGTTTGCTTCACTTCGCCGTTTATTTTGCTCCCATTGGCACAGAGAGTGTCGGTTGCAGAGGCGTTTGAGATCGGTGCCGTGTTTCTTCTCGGGTACCTGGTCATGGCAATCCTGTATGGCTATGTCGCTTGGGGTTTGCAGAGGATTACCGGCACTCGTAGAAGAGTCGGGTATGAAGAGGTGGTGGGCAATGGCGAGTCTCTGGAACTAGAGTCTCTAGATGGAGCAGTAGTAGGAGAGAGCAGTGGGAGAGGGATCATAGGGCGAGTGCGAGAGCGGGAGCGAGAGCAAGAACGAGAACGAGAGCAAGAGCAAGAGCAAGAGCAAGACGAAGCTAGTGAGACGAGGAGTGACCAAGACAGAGTAGAGCCAATTAATGCTGCTGCGGATAAGGACAGTGTAGATAGAAGTGAAGAGGTTCCCCATGTCCCTCTACCCGTGGCTCCCATTACTCGTCTCAGTATGACGGTACCGCAGTCGTCGCCTGCCGAACTCGACTTTAATAGACAGCGCGAACCTCAGCAGGCGCCACCTCCTAGTCACATTATCACTATAGCCAATTGGATAACAACTAAATTTGACTGGATAGTATACTCTATTCTGCTAATAGTGGGTATAGCTATATACTATACAATCAACTATGCTCTGTTCCTAGACCTGGCAATCATAGTTCTATCTTACAGGTCGGGCCTGTTGATTCCCGCAAAATACAGACTGGTGATGCACCCTATCCTGGTGTGCAGTGGCATAAGCATATTCTGCATCTTCATAACAGGACGAATCAATGATCAGACATTACAAAACCGTCTTGGAAAGTTCAAAACTGGAAGAAACTACTTGACACTATTCAACAGTTACCCCTCGTCTGTCATTCCTGGTGCTGGCGACGTGCTATCTACGTTATTAGACGTGAGTATCGTGTCGCTGGCAGTGCCAATGTATCAGTACCGCAGCGATCTGAAACGGCATTTTGTTGTTCTCATAGTATCGTCGCTTCTGGCGGGATTCACGTCGTTCTTCATCTACCCTCCATTGTGCTTCGCCATAGGAATCTCGGCAACGCGCTCACTTGCATTCATCGCCCGCAGCGTCACGCTCGCCCTGGCTCTACCTGTCGTAGAAGCAGTAGGCGGCTCAACATCGCTCGTGGCAGTAGTAACAATCCTCTCTGGTATATTTGGCGTCCTATTTGGCAGCCTACTTATGGGCCGCCATGGCCTGCGACTAAGACAAGACGACTACGTTACTCGAGGCATCATAATGGGACTCTGCTCCGGAGCCGTAGGCTCAGTCCACCTCCTAAACATCGACCCCCGATCCAGCGCCCTCGCCAGCCTAAGCTTCTTCCTCTATGGCATCATTCTCATCATCCTCGCTGTCATCCCGCCCATCGCCAACGTCGTCCGCGAATGGGTCGGACTCCCTGCCGTCTAGCATACCCATCCCGGGCTCTGCCTCCGGCGGCTGAGCTCCGCCCAGACCTGTAGTTCCGCTTCGCGGAGTGCTGGGACCACCCCGGGCTCTGCCTCCGGCGGCTGGGCTCTGCCCAGACCCGTTGCTCCGCTTCGCGGAGGGACGGTAGGGTCGCTGGCCATGCTGGGTGCTATGAGCTCCCAGCCCTCCGCGAAGCGGAGCTACGGGTCTGGGCAGAGCCCAGCCGCCGGAGGCAGACCAGGCACTACGCGAAGCGAGGCGACAAGCACATCGTGTAATGGACATCAAATAGTGTAATTCCTTTTTTAATCTGCCCCTGACGATGTATGCAGGTCCCGATCTCGCGATCGGCTGTTTGATAATCGCGAGCGAGGCCGCGTCGGTTGCTGTGGACTGGAACGTAATCGTCGCTGTGATCTGTGTTTGATGAGCGCCTGAGCGACAGAGCGACGGTGTGTCCGAGCAACAGTGTGGTTGCTGAGCTGCGGACAAGACCCACTCGCTGCGCACGGTGTCTAGGGAGCAGCCTCCGGCGGCCGGGCTCTGTCCGGACCTGTTGTGCTCGCTTCGCGAGCGTAGGGGGTGGTGAGTGACGTATCAGGGCTGAGGGCCGCTGTTTCAGTGTTGCATCTGTGTCATAGAAATGGGGGTTCACGAACATGCGAAACAAGATACAGGTCTTTCTGGGCAGACAGAGCATGGGGCAACTGGAGAAAAGAAACATGCACCCCCGCCGCACCCCCGCCAGAAGTTACCCCTGAGTGAGCCGCGCTATATACCCAAGTAGTTAAACTTAATCTCATTCTAAGTTGATCTGACATTCTGTCAAACTCTGTCTGCTTTTAGGTTATCAACCACCGACCCGCTCGTGTCGGGGCTCTGCCTCCGGCGGCTGGGCTCTGCCCAGACCCGTTGCTCGCTTCGCTCGTTGCAAGGAGCGTGTAGCAGGTTCCAGTGCTACTGCTACTGCTACTTCTCTTCTCCTTTCTTTCCCTTTACTTCTCCGTTTAGTTCCCCATTACTGCAAGTAGCACGCACTACAGGCCAGGCAGGCCCAGGCCAGGCCCTCATACTCTGCCTCCTGTTCTGCTCTGGCGGCTGAAGTCCAGTCCGGTCCGGTCGCTTCGCTGGCGTTCTACGCTGTGCTGTGAGGACCTTTATTTGCATAAGATCATGTTAGCCGGTGTCACGAGAGAATCACGGGACACGGCTCCTTCAGTACCCTAAGTAGCTTGGGAGCTACGAACTAGTAACAAACGTTGACTTGCGAGAAGTCCTTGGGTAAGTGTTCGACTTACAGTAGAAAAGATAATTTAAGTAGGGTAAATTGATATAGCGAAAGAA
>JAJMAW010000138.1:0-30680 GCA_030565085.1 Sugiyamaella pinicola
TCCGGCGGCTGGGCTCTGCCCAGACCCGTAGCTCCGCTTCGCGGAGGGCTTGGACCGTGAAGCGGTAGATAGTCGTATGCCAATAGTATGCGGTCCAAGCCCTCCGCGAAGCGGAGCTACGGGTCTGGGCAGAGCCCAGCCGCCGGAGGCGAACCCCGGGGACGAGCAGGTTTTTTCAGGTTCAATTTATCAAACTACAAGAGGAGGTACGGATAAGGGGAGACACAAGGGGCAGCAAGCGAGTGCCTAGGTTCTCTTCTTAATGTTTGTAGCCAACCATTCCAAACCTTCGTATAAACCGTCGCCGGAGGTGGCGCAGGTGGCTTGGATATACCAGGCGCGCTGTCTAAGGGAATGGAGGCCGAGCTTCTCGGTGATCTCGGCGGCGTTCATGGCGTTGGGCAGATCCTGTTTGTTGGCAAACACCAACAAGAGAGCGTCGCGGAGCTCGTCCTCGTTGAGCATTCGCTGGAGCTCCTCGCGAGCCTCGCCAATACGGTCACGATCGTTACTATCGACAACGAAGATGATACCTTGGGTATTCTGGAAATAGTGTCTCCAGAGAGGACGGATCTTGTCTTGTCCACCGACATCCCACACAGTGAATGAAATGTTCTTGTACTCGACAGTCTCAACATTGAAGCCAATAGTGGGGATGGTGGTTACAATCTCGCCGAGCTTGAGTTTATACAGAATGGTTGTCTTACCAGCAGCGTCTAACCCAACCATGAGAATACGCATTTCCTTGCGACCAAAAAGGCCCTGGAGGAGTTTTGAAATCGAAAGACCCATATCTACTACGCATGCGCTGTTAGTCTATGTTCCAGTCAGGGCAGTGCCTCCGGCGGCCGGGCTCTGCCCGGACCCGTTGTGGTCGCTTCGCGACCGACGTGAGAGCGGCGGGAGAGGAGACAGGGGCAGACAGGGGCAGAAGGGACGATAGGTGCGACGAGTGTGAACAAGGGAGGAAGTGCGTGCAAAGCGACGCGGTGAACCTTGGAGGCGACTATGACGACAATGGCACTGGCGTATCGTACAACCAAAACGCAATTGTCAGACTGAGTCTTTGAACCAATGAACGCGGTAACGAGTCGCCATCGCCGTAGCCGTCGCTTCATCGTCATCGCGTCAAATGCCATAACATCCAGTGTTGCACTGCCTGACAGTATAAAGTCCATTGCGTGGTTCTTATCGCGGCACCATCGTTACAGCTTCATGACTACCAACAAAGAACAACAGCAATCACAGTCATTGTCAAACCGTCATTGGCTACGCTAGGCTGCCAGCCAGCTAGCAATGCCAATCGTGGCACTACTGAGCCATCATCGTCTCACTCTACCAGCCTACGGACCCCGCGACATCCGTCTCTGCTGTTCTCGCGCTCTCTCTCTTTCTTTCTGCTTGTCTACCTTTTTCCCTTCGTCTCCGTTCTCGTCCTCCTTTCCCCTTATCCCTACTAATTTCTTACCTCTTTTTATCCTTTTTTGTTCCTTTTATTTTTCTCTTTTCAACAAAAATGCTATCACTTTCTCCGAAATAACGAAAATTTTATTGTTCAGTGATACTGTGAAGAATGATTTGTGTGTGACGTGTGTGTTCAGTAGTGTATGTAGCGGTGTAGGTGTAGATGGGGCGCTTGATTTTTAGCCGAACGCTGAAGAAAACTGGAAAGAATAATTATAATACCAACGAGAGGCGGCGTTAAAGTTGGTGTGTTGTTAAATTTACCACCCTGCTTTAGCCGTACTGGCGTCGTCGTCGTCCACCTCCTGCGGTACGGTGAGGAGCGCGTAACTGCGCGCGCGCGCGCCAGCTGGCTGGCTGGCTGGCTGGCTCGCTCGCTCGACCCCCTGGACTGCCTCCGGCGGCTGGGCTCTGCCCAGACCCGTTGCTCGCTTCGCTCGTTGCTGGGACCATGAGCGGTCGAGAGCATCGCTTAGGTGGCGGAGCCCAGCCGCCGGAGCCAAATTGGCACCGCAGCTTATTCCTCCCAACCGCTCGTGCCCGGGGTCCGGCTGAGAGGCTACTTACTATAAACATAATAACAGCTTGTAAACACGGCTGTGGAACCGAATATTAATGGCGATGGATATGGTTGATATTCTAATATTCTAACATCATAGACTTATAGATAGATACAATAGACACTATAATAATATAATATGAATTGATCGTTCCAATTCATGTGCTACTATACCCATTGTTGAAAAGAGGTTTATCGCTTTATCAATATCCATGCAATTACTTCCCTTTCTTCTTCTTTATCTTATCACTGACTAGTACTACTACTACTACTACTACTACTATGATCTGGCTTATGATGACTTGTAGGCTGCTACGTGGGAAGAATCCAATATTTCAATTGGAGTGATCGCATAATATCGTACCATGTGTCATGATAGTAATATGATATCACCTGAGGTAATTAGCATGAGCAATATACCCTACTTCTACAACGCATCCATTAACCTGGCAGTGTCCGTTACTTAATCCATTGGGTTCACAGTTCCCCCTGTTTCCCAGTTTGCTTGAGCCTTTATAGTTTTGACTCTCAGCAAGAATTGTCCATCACGGCCATCGTACTGTTCGTCTAACGCGAAACCTAGCCAGGCAGCTATTGTCCAGTCTAAGTGATCTGCCTGATCCAATAGCCCAGCCTGAAATGTCTCCATCTTGCTTCTGTAAGTCGCTTGAGTTAACTAGTTTATTCTGAGGGTAGCTCTGAACCATTTACAGCAAATATGAAACTGATGTTGGTAATTCATGGACGTTATATTCCCAACCTACGTGTGCAGTAAAGCAGCAAGTCCAATTTGATATCCACAATCAGCTTCGTCCCATCATTTAATGAATAACAGTCAGTTATGACAGCATGAATCGTCGCTGCATATAGTATAGCTTTCCTTGTATTGTCGTCAACTGCAAGCTTATCTGCTATAGTAGTAATGACATTAAAGCAAGCGGGAATATAGTTTAACCCAGCTATGTAATCAAACAGTAAAATAGTGTGAAGTAAATGACAATATACTTCATTTTTGCTGTAGATACGGTAAGGTAACTAACTAGCTATAGTAGTGTTAATAGTGCTGGTGATATCCTGTAGTGCTCTACTGCTTCATTTCTCCCAATACTCCTGCTCATAACTCTGTCAGCCTCTCATTCTCTGCCATCCCTGCTACCTCCTTCCTAATATAGGAATACAGCAGTCACTGTAACAGTACGGCTAACTACCGCTTTGTGTCTTCTCATGCAGGAAAAAAACAGACTCAAAGTTGTCACTACGCCAAAAGCTCATATTGAATAGGAAGGAAAGTTCCACACTGATTTGGTTGTAGTTATTCAAGTTCGACATTAAAATTATACACAACAAAAATGGTATGTTTTACGGTTAAATGGATGGATAGACGGAGAGAGACGAGTGTAAATAAATCAGAAAGGTTCGAAGAATGTGAGGAGGTATCAAGAGTAGCAGGGGTTAGAATTCAACACCAGCAGATTTTGAAACAACAAGTGTAGTCGAAATATGAAATAGGAATTATGAGATACGAATCGATAAACGATATAGCCAAGCGACGCGAGTAATGAAGCACTCCGTCTTAATCCTCTACCCCTTGCTCACTATTAACATTACTAACACACTTACCAGGCCGCTGTCAAGACTTTGGAGCTTCGCAAGAAGAACAAGCAACAACTCGAGAAACAACTTATTGAACTCAAGAAAGAGCTTGCTAAGCTCCGTGTGCAAAACTCTGGTTCTAGCAACGTCAAGAGCAACAGAATTGGCGATGTCCGTACCTCGATTGCCCGTGTTCTCACCATCATCAACCTTACTCAAAGACAACACCTCCGTGAATTGTACAAGGGCAAGAAGTACATTCCAAAGGATCTCCGTGCCAAGAAGACCCGTGCCATCAGAAGAAGATTGACTGCTCATGAATCCAGCCTCAAGACTCTCAAGGCCCGCAAACAAGAGATTGCTTTCCCCCAAAGAAAGTATGCTATCAAGGCTTAGATATAACAAACCTTTTTTATGTATATTTTAATGCACCTCTTCCTCGCTTCGTGGGAGTCCCTAGGCTTCTGCCTCCGGCGGCTGGGCTCTGCCCATGCCTGTCGCTCGCTGCGCTCGTTTTGGGAGAAGAGTGTCTGCGCTTTCAAGGTATGTGCGCCTATTTCTAGCTGGACAATCCTAGCAGGAGGATATAAAAGGAGTTGTTGTCCCTTGTCCGAGCCTTGTTGTCCATCCTCTATATTTTCCTCTTCAGAAGGATTGCATCATATCTGAACGTAGCTAATAGATGAATTTGCCCAGGATAATGATGTACACGTTAGCGCGGCTGGCACGTACTCTCTGAACACAGTAGATTCAGGGGGTCAGCCAGATATTTCAGCTGCGATAGCCAACAACAACCACAATCACACACTCTCAGCACCAGTACATCCAATTACTACGGGTCCAAACAGACCCCAAGCAACTGTAGATAGCCGAGAGGCCACAGCACTTACCGCCAGGTCGGCGCCTCTGGCTGCTGGGCTCTGCCCAGACCCGTCAGCTCGGCTCACCTTAGCGGGAGAACGAGTCCGCCCTTGGCTATGCTGGGGCACTCCTCGCTCCCAGAACGAGCGAAGCGAACTACGTGTCTGGGCATAGCCCAGAGGCCGTGAACGGAGAGGAGGGAAGCGATGGCTGACACAGCCGTGCAGAGACATGCTCTTATCAGCACCACCAGCCCGTGTGCTGAAGGGCGTGTAAGTAGTGAGCCAGTCAACGAAGAGTGCACCGCCGATAATGACAACCCTAGCCACGGTTACAGCCGTACAGTCGGAGGAGGCCTACAACGGCCGTTGAAATCTCTCAATTAGAGAAGAAGAGAAGAAGAATAAGCAGATACTAGTGATTTCTTCGTCTGAACAACGTACTAAGTGCTGCTACTTTCTACCTTGACAAAGAGAACTTTACTTCTTTGCTTACAACCACAACAACTACACTACACACTAGTGCTCTTGTTTGTGCTGATTGATCAATTGAACGTAAAATCATCTTCACCATCATCACCCTTCTCCTCGTAGTGGACGACACAGAGACAAAGCACATATCCCACAATGGTAGGTTCACCTTGTTTCTGGTTCTGCTGCTGGCGGATGGGATCGTCGGTTGCTCCGACCGGTCTGGCAGTCTGCCCTCGTTTCTAGCAATGACCCACGCTCTCAGCCATCGAGCGAAGCTCGATCTACGGGTCTGGGCAGAGCCCAGCCGCCGGAGGCGAAGCCCCCTACCCCTTCCACAGCTAACCGATGTATAGGCCGCTTTAGTTGAGAATGCCCGTAAGGTGTTCCAGCGAGTATCGCTTGATGACATAGCCAAGGAGCATGAGTATGGATCCATTTACTCAGTTTCCGGACCTGTTATTGTGGCCGAGAACATGATTGGTTGTGCCATGTATGAATTGGTGAAAGTGGGCCATGAGAATTTAGTGGGCGAGGTTATTCGTATTGACGGTGACAAGGCCACTATCCAGGTGTATGAAGAGACTGCCGGTGTCACAGTAGGTGATCCGGTATTGCGTACTGGTAAGCCGCTGTCTGTTGAGTTGGGCCCTGGTTTGATGGAAACCATCTACGACGGAATCCAACGTCCTTTAAAGGCCATTCAAGAAACCTCCAAGAGTATTTATATTCCTCGTGGTGTAGACGCCCCTGCTTTGGACCGCAAAGTCAAGTACGATTTCAAGCCTGGCGACTTGAAGGTTGGCGACCATATCACTGGCGGCGACATTTTCGGGTCCGTATATGAAAACTCGTTGCTATCGGATCACAAGATCCTGCTCCCTCCTAGGGCCAGAGGTACTATTACCTATATAGCTGAAGCAGGCTCTTATACTGTCGCTGAGAACATCCTAGAGGTTGAGTTTGAGGGACAGAAGTATAAATACTCCATGTTCCACACCTGGCCGGTGCGTGTTCCTCGTCCTGTCAGTGAGAAGTTATCTGCCAATTACCCGTTGTTGACTGGCCAGAGAGTGTTGGATGCCTTGTTTCCTTGTGTGCAGGGAGGTACTACTTGTATCCCTGGTGCTTTCGGTTGTGGTAAGACAGTCATTTCGCAATCATTGTCGAAATACTCTAATTCAGATGTTATTATCTATGTCGGATGTGGAGAACGTGGTAACGAGATGGCCGAAGTGCTTATGGAGTTCCCTGAATTGTTCACTGAAATTGATGGTAGAAAAGAACCTATTATGAAGAGAACCACCTTGGTGGCCAATACTTCAAACATGCCAGTAGCTGCTCGTGAAGCGTCTATTTATACTGGTATCACTTTGGCAGAATACTTCCGTGATCAGGGTAAAGACGTATCCATGATTGCCGACTCGTCTTCTCGTTGGGCCGAAGCATTGCGTGAGATTTCCGGTCGTTTGGGAGAAATGCCTGCCGACCAGGGTTTCCCTGCTTATTTGGGTGCTAAGCTTGCATCTTTCTACGAACGTGCTGGTAAAGCCACTGCTCTTGGTAACCCCGGCCGTAAGGGCTCAGTATCTATTGTGGCTGCTGTATCGCCTCCCGGTGGTGATTTCTCTGATCCCGTCACCACTTCTACTCTAGGTATCACTCAGGTCTTTTGGGGTTTGGATAAGAAGCTCGCCCAGAGAAAACACTTCCCCTCCATCAACACTGCGTTGTCCTATTCAAAGTATACCACTGTACTTGACAAGTATTACGATGGTCACTACCCTGAGTTCCCTACCCTTCGTGACCGTATCAAGGAAATCATTTCCAATGCCGAAGAATTGGAACAGGTTGTTCAGTTGGTAGGTAAGAGTGCACTTTCCGATTCAGATAAGATTACTCTTGACGTTGCCACATTGATCAAGGAGGATTTCCTTCAACAGAACGG
Source organism: Sugiyamaella pinicola (assembly GCA_030565085.1). Taxonomy (NCBI): domain Eukaryota; kingdom Fungi; phylum Ascomycota; class Dipodascomycetes; order Dipodascales; family Trichomonascaceae; genus Sugiyamaella; species Sugiyamaella pinicola. The sequence goes on from JAJMAW010000138.1 coordinate 6,896, forward strand.
TTATTCTTCTTACGATGCTTTCTGCCCTATCTGGAAGACCAATGCAATGATGAAGGCTTTTGTCACTTACTACGAAGAAGCACAAAAGGCTGTTGCTGCCGGTGCCTCATGGAGCAAGCTTGCCGAGTCCACCGCCGATATCAAGCATTCCGTTTCGTCATCCAAGTTCTTTGAACCCAGTCGTGGTGAAAAGGAACTCGACGCTGAATTTGGTAAACTTGTTACAAGCATAACCGAGCGTTTTGCTGATGCATCCGAGTAACTGTTCTTTTTTACGTAATTTCCTTTCGTTGTTACAGACAACAATTTTATATAACTAGTAATAATATATAAATTAAGCTGCTGCTACTACCACCTCGTCATCTTGTTCTCCGCCTTCGCAACAGAAGAACTCTCTCCTACCCAATTGTTAGAGGTGAACGTCAACGTCGTTCTATTTGGTTCGTCCATCACAACAATACTTACAAAGTGTTGCCTAAGTAACCCCACCACGACTCATTGACAGACTCAGCGACCTGATCTCTATTTGCGTCTGCGTTTGAGTTTGTATTTGTAATTTCATCGTTCGGAAGTATATCAGGTGTCGTCTCGTTCTGACTTGGGGGATCTGGGTTCTGAACGCCAATGGTTGTTCGCACTGTGCTACTTCGGTTGACACTGGCCGCTGGCGCCGGCGCCAGATCGTCCGACATATACGGGTGTCCATCTAGATCAGTGCTATACTGAGACGCAACAGGTCCAAACCCCGGAAAATTATTTTCTGTTGCCATGTTCGCTATGCGGTTAGCTAGTCCGCTTTACCTCTGGTAGCTGGGTGCTCCACCCAGACCCGTAGCTCCACTTCGCGGAGTCTTGGGACCGTGCAACTGCATTAGGTATGTCTCTATACTCACCAGATTCAGGTGGAGGAGTTACTACTGGACGATGGGGAGCTCCGTATTCCACTAGCGGGCTGCCCACAACTACAGTGTCCTCATTGTCTTCATCACAGGTAGCATCTGTGCCCAGTAGATAGACTGGTAGTGGATAATCAAAGGCGACCCACGAACTGGTATTCTCAACTACAGAAGCAGAAGGGAGGATTTGATCGGGCGCAACCGGCATGGCGATGTGAGTCTCGTCATCATCATAATTGTACTCATTAATAGTGCTGATACTGCTTTGGGTTTCTGAAACCTGAGAGAAATCACTTTTTCTTTGAGCGAAATCTGTTCCTCGGATGGTTCTGTCGGACTGATCCCCTGAAGAATGGTCAGATCCCTCCTCAGTCTCTATTAAAGACATTCTAACATTTAAGAAGTAACGACGTAGAATAAAGCAGGTCTCTTTACATTACTTTTACCATTTTAATTATGTCATCTAAAAAATCCGGGGAATTGAAGCCGGTTATTTCTTATGGGAATATGTAAATATTGATGGTAGATCGTCGCGTCTTATGCAAGATAAGAAATAGCAGTGGTGGAAAGGGTTGCCGCGGGCATTCATAGGTAGAAGCAGCTAGTCGAGATGTATGAAATTTTTTGATATTCTCTTTACCTCACAAATCAGCCACTTCGTTCGCATCCCAATGGCAACGTCTTATCAGCTCCCAGATATCACCGAGTTCGTTCAATTGAGCCAATCGGAACAGAAGAGCGTGCTGGCTCATCTGTTTGAGCCTTGCGAAACTCTGAATTCACTGATCTTAGAAACAGTTGTCGGACCCAAATCAACCTTTACTGGATATCCTGCGCTGATTGAATCAGTGAGGACGGTCCTCGTTGACCTTTTATCAACCAACGCTGACGATGCTCGAGTTGCAAAAATCATCGCTGCTCATCCCCGACTCGGAGCACAGAAAACAAACCTCTCGTCCCATTCTTTAGCTGAACAGGAAAGCCTGAAGGAAGCAGCCGAAGAAGAAAAGGCTAAACTGCAACAACTCAATGATCTCTATGAAAAAACATTTCCAGGGCTCAGATACGTCGTCTTTGTGAACGGACGAAGCCGAGATATCATTATGAATGACATGGAGGCTCGGATCAAGCGAGGCGACATTCTGGCAGAAAAAACCGAAGCGTTCAATGTAAGTCGTTATTCGCGGACCCCCGGGAAGCCCAGCCGCTGGAGCAGAACCTCCCCTCATTGCATACTCAGAACTAACTTCCCCCTTCTTTCTAGGCCATGTGTGACATTGCACTTGACAGAGCCTCCAAGCTCTTGTCTTAAACTGTGCCTGGACTACTAAGTACTTATATACATAATACAATATAATTTAATATATATTAAAAACAAAAGATAGACGTCACACAAGAACAAAAATTATATCATGATATGTGGAAGGAGTAACAACACGAGAGAAAAAAAACAGAAAACGAAAATCTTACAAGAAATAATCAGGAGTCTTTCTAGATACAGATGGCTCTCCTGGACGGGGACACGGGTCATATTGTAAGAAAGTATTGTTGAGTTTTTCATCGACTTCCATAATGGCAGCTTGGTTACCACATCTATAGCAGTAGTTGGGAGCCGAGAAAATAGTCACCACTTGCTGCTCATGCGACCAGCTGTAGCCCTCCATTACCAGCTGGTGGGCACGAGAAATAAGACTCAAGTCGTTCGTATGATTGAATTGTTCAGAAATATCTTGGCCAAACGTGAAACCAGCGCCGCGAGGCGACACGCCCCAAGATCCTCGGTCGTCTGGATCTGACCATAATAAGTCGCACATGGGCCCATCATGAGGCACCTCCTGAAACCGGTTCAAGTCACGGATGTTGTCAATAGTCTCGATATTGGGAGAAAGTCCGCCGTGGAGACAGAAGATCTTGTTCTCAACAAGAGCCGTGATAGGAAAGAAGTCGAATAAATCAGTAAACATCTTCCACACATTGGCATTGCCGTACTTCCTTAAACACTCATCATAGAAGCCGTATACTTGTGTGATCTGGCGAGACTCATGATTGCCTCTTAAAATGGTCAATCTGCTTGGGTACCGGACCTTCATTGCTACTAAATACGAAACAGACTCGACCGAGTAGTATCCTCTATCCACATAGTCACCCATAAACAGATAATTGGTATCCGGACAAGGTCCTCCAATCTTGAACAGCTCCATCAAATCGTGGAACTGGCCATGGACGTCACCACAAATAGTAACTGGAGCAGAAACAGGCTGAACGTTCTGTTCGAATTGCAGAATATCCTTTGCCTAGTAGAAACGTTAGTATAGTGCTACTGCTGGTGGGGGGGGGTCTGCATCCGGCGGCTCTGAGGCAGATCCCAAACAAACATACCATATTGCACAGTTGCTGAACCTCATCTTCAGATAGAGGATTGCACCCCTGGAGCGTCTCAACCCATGAATCCAGCTGGTTGAGCGACTGCGACGTCAGTTCGGCGGGCGCGTTGCGACCCATGACCGAGATCTCGTGATATCGGCTATCCAACGGATCTACTCCAAACTCGTGGATGTGTCCATTTTCTTCGTCTTCAAGCCCGAGGGCGGGTTCAGTTAATGCATCCTCCATTTGTACATCAGGATCGATATCCATTATAGCTTGGCGGTCGTGGTCGTGGCGGCGGGTGTGCTGCTAGGAATTGTGAACGCTTGGTAGTAGCTTCCTGTTTGGATGACAGGTTCTGTTTCACGGCCTTCGGTTTGGTGAGAGTCGAATTGGTTTTTGAATTGGTTGGTTGGCCTTCTACTTTATGCCCAACGGAATCAATCAATCACCTTCAAACGCTGTCTATATTTACAAATCCGTCCCTATGCTTATGAATTGTTCTACTCTGTTAGAGAGTGTGACAACGACTACAAAGGTGTTTAGGAGAAGTGAGTGTTGTTATGCGTTTTGTTGTTGTTGTGGTGGCTGTCGTTGTTGTCCGTTGCTGCTTCTGAGATTTGTGATTTTTGTTCACTTTACTTTGTCCCGCCTCAGTTTTGTGTGGTGAGCGGTAGTAAGAGCGAGATGGGAGGTAGCTCTCCTGGTGGCGGGCGGTTACAAGCATATGCTTTAATCACGTGACTTAAGAGAGTTGGAAGAAGTGGCCCCTGGCGCCTCCGGCGGCTGGGCTCTCCTCAGACCCGTAGCTCCGCTTCGCGGAGACCAAGTCATTTATGAAGTGATCGTGTTATGTTGCTTGGTTAGGTGTAGTATTTAGAGTCTTAATTCTGCTGCTATTTAGTCGTCGTTCTACGATTAGCCAGCCGCACTATATGAAATATGTTAGATAATTGGGTCAGGGTGGTATGATGTCATATTGTTATAACAATGTTAAGGGTCTATTTTTAGAGATAGAGAGAGAGGAGAAGAGATATACGTGAGAAAACAAAATAAGGGCATCAGAGTAGGATAGAATAGACAGGCTGAGGTTTTTGAAGTTTGTGAAACGACCAGCTGTACGACAGCGGTAATACGTGACCGGTAGCAGGTAGCATGGACGGGAGAGGCCCTCCATTAATAGATGCAGAGGGACTGATGAGATTGAAGCCGCCTCTTCTCAGTAAGAGCGAAGCCACCTTGAAAGCAGTAAACGATAAGTAATAATTGATTGAGGATTCGTTCCGAAAATAAATCCGGCCGCACAACTAGCGGCGCATGTGAAAAATATGAAGTCAGCCGTGGCAACGGTGTGGGTCCTTAACAAAAAAATGTTTTTGAAATTTCACTGCTTCCTATATCACCTAAACAAGTTCAGTTTAAGATGCCTTCCTCTGCCACTATCGTCACCACTGCTGTTGCGGCTTCTGCTAGTATGTAATGTCTCGCCCGAGCCCTCACCTTTGCTACCTCTGGCCCCTGGCCAAGCTAAACCCCCTCCGCGAAGCGGAGCAACGGGTCCGGGCAGCGCCCGGCCGCCGGAGGCAGACCAAGGACCCCCCAATTAACCTCTCCCACAGTCGGATACCTGATATACTTTGACTATCAGCGAAGAAACTCACTTGAATTCAGGAGGAGTTTGAAGAAATCCATCAAAAAGTATCAAAAGGAGCAGGAGGTTGCTGCTGAGCAGGATAAGAACGAGCTGCGTAATAAAATTGGCAAGATCATTTCCGACTCGTTAGAAAATGACCCCCTTCCTGACAATCTACATGAACGAGAGAAGTTCTTTGTAACCGAGGTTTCGCGTGCTGATGAACTTCTTAGTCAGGGCGAGAATGTTGATGCTGCTCTTGCCTTCTACCGCGCGCTTCGTGTGTACCCCAGTCCTATTGATCTTTTGAATATCTACGACAAGTCATTGAAACCAGAAGTGCTGGAGATTCTCCGCACAATGATTGTTCTTGAACCACCTCCAGCTATTGCTTCAGTTCTCACCGGTGCTGCTGCTGCTGCCACAGCCGGTTCTTCTACCACCACCGTCGGACCTGAAGTAGAATAAGTAATTCTGCTATTTCTCGATGAATAATAGATTGTATATAGTATAAATTCATCTTTGGTGGCTCTGCTTTGGGCGGCTGGGTTTTGCCCAAACCGTTGCTTGCTTCGCTCGTTTATATTCCGTCACTTGGGCGCAGTTCTATTCGGTCATGTCATTGCTGGCTTCGTTCAGACCCATGTCTCGCTTCACCCGTTGATACTGTTTGCCCTGTATTGTGAAAATAGTTTGCTTGCGTAGCCAGGAGCTCATTAATTAAGGTACTCCTTCATCAATGTGACCGCTACCTGTCAACGATCTAACAGCTCTGCCAGACACTGGGGTCCAATCTCAGCCGACATTAAGCTTAATATAAGGTGAGTAGGGTCAGTGCACTAAGCACATATATATACGTATGCGGATTACCCCTGAAAATCGTTAGTGGGCAAATGCTGGTTAAATAGAGCACACGACTAACAGAACTTTCGCAATTCCTGTAGATTATCAATATTAAGTTCAATATAAGATCCTACTTCGTACGAAATTATCCTAATAAGATATGATGGCAGAAAATTATGGGGCGGTAATAGTAATAGTAGTAATAAGTAGTAATAGTCATAGTCATAGTAATAATAATAGTAGTAGTAGTAGTAGTAGTAGTAGTAATAGTATACACTACTAGTGACAGAGTCTGTATTTCTGTATTATCATATGGTAGTAGGTTGTAGAGTATGGTAATTGCTACTGTGTAACATTTTGTATGTCAGTATGATAATACTGCAGTATTGTAATAAGTAGTATTGTGGTATAATGGTATATTGTATATAGTGGTGGTGGTAGTGGTAGTAGTAGTAATATACCAACACTTGGTGGACCGACCCGGAGCTCCAAGCCCGAGCGAAGCGAGCTACGGGTCTGGGCAGAGCCCAGCCGCCGGAGGCCGGGCCCGGAACCCCTTCGGATAGGGGCTCGGAAAGTGAAGACGGCACGGCAAAACCACGCGTTCGGCACGGTGGTCCAAGCTCGCATCTTGCTAGTAACGGGATGCATGAGAAGCAGGATATCGTCTGGATTCGGGTTTAATGACCGCGTCGATCTGGTGCCAGGGTACGGTGATCAGCCAGATCTCGCTGTACTGGGGACTTTTTCATATAAAAGAAAATTATTTTATAGTGACGGACGCGAGTGGACGTGACGGATTTATTTCATAAAAGGGGTCTTAGTCGCGTATGGTGGTAGGTTACTAGGGGTTGGAGATGGTGAAAGAGAAGGAAGATGATATGGAATAGAAAGCGAATGGAGAGAATGGAGGCCGAGGAGGTGGTAGAACGTCTTCTTATCATCAGGTTTTTTTTTTCCGTGCCGCCCAATTGTGGCATAAAGTTAATCTTAATCCCATCAACATTGACATCCGATCCACAATTGCTAGCAGTGTTCCTCCATCGTTCGTACATAATAGCACACTACACATTAATTGCTCCCCCTTGATTGTCATGACCATCTTCTGATCATTTCCCTCCGTACTTTGAACTGATTTTGTTTATAGTAGTAATTTTAAAGATGGCTGCAGAAATCATGTAAGTCTGTAACATGCAGGTATTCTGAATCAATCTTTATTCTGTGAGATTGGTCGACGGGTGCGCTGCATCAGACTGACGAAACAGCCGTAGCCAGATTTACTATATATCTAGGTGTCAGTTTTTCATATATGTAAGAAAGAGAAAGTTTGTTTGTTATCGTAACTTTAAGCTTTTAGACAGCAGAACAGAATTAAAGAAAAGCTTGTTGTTTATCTTTGACACTTTGATTTCATATCTTGATCTACAATGTCGTCTGTTCAAGAAGAAGAATCTCATCAACAGACTGAACCTCAGTATATCATCACTCCTAAAAAAGCAATCCAGGATTATATCCATCTAGATGCTGAGGATGAGTCGTTGGCAAGATGGAAAAAGTCGTTGGGTCTTAATGTCGACAATTACAATGGTATCAATTCGATTGGTGATCCAAATGATAACAGAAAACTAGTGGTTATTCATATACAAGTAGCAGTCGAAGGTAGAGATTCAATGTTCTTAAACTGCGAAGATGAAAGTGTGATTAAGAATTTCAGCAAGAACCCTGTGACTGTCATTGAGAGTGCTAAATTTAAAATCACCATCAGATTCAGAATCCAGCATGAAATCCTGACTGGCCTAAGATACTATCAGACTGCTAAGAGAAGTGGCATCACATTGTCAAAGACCGATCATACGTTAGGATCGTATCCTCCAAATACCACTAGCAAACCTTACTACGAAGTGTCTTTACCGGAAGGTGAAGCTCCTGGTGGATTCATGTCTAGAGGTACATACACATGTTCAACGACCTTTTATGACGATGATAAAGTCAGCCATTTAACGGTTCCATGGAAGTTGATTATTATTAAAAGGGAAAAGTAGTAGTATTCATTTTTCAAATTTTTTTTTTGTTTATGCATTTTTTCTTTGTACTATTACTACAATTAATAATAACAATTTTTATATATATAGATATACAAACAAATAACTTGTTCTATCGTAATCATTAATGGTTTCGTAAAAGAGGAGAACAAAGTTTACTTGGTTCCAGGCAGTGGGGGGAAATCTGCAGAATAGTCAATCGGTTTCTTTATTTGTGCTAACGAATGCTGCCATCTTTTGGGTTTCGTTGGTTCGTTTGGTAGGTCAGGTGATGGAGTGCGTTCAGTCACGGAAGATATAAACGAGTGTCCAGCAGTAGCAGTAGCAGTAGCATCAGAAGCCGTTACGCTATTAGATGGATCGCTTGCTACACTTGGAATATATCCATGCGCCGAGCCCGGTCTATCAATATTTCGAGCTATAGCAGAAGAGCCTGCTGCTGATTGATGATACTGTTGATATTGTTGAGTTTGTGACTGTTCACCGTAATGATACGAGCTTTGCGGTGTAAAGTAATTCCCAGGGTTATAATTGGGAAGATATTTCTGCTGAGACACATCCTGAACATATGCTGACGGAGAATATATCGGATACCCAGTACCACTCTGTTGGTTATAATTGTATGCCTGATATTGATAGGGTTGCTGCTGTTGCTGTTGCTGTTGTTGCTGATTCGAATACCCAGCACTAACACTTTGATATATAGGAGGATACTGGAAGTTGTATCCTGTTGAGCTTGCTCTAGGGGGATTGTGTATATGATTCGGGATAGGCCCATGAGACACTAGAGGCTGTTGACCTTGACCTTGTTGATACTGCATCGGCTGGGTAGATTCAAATTTCCCGTACAGTTGAGGGTCGCTCAAATTAGACCGATTTGAATATGAATAAATATTATTATTGTTGTTGGGTAATGGTGGGTTATCATTACGTAGAGATGAGCGGATATAGTCTCGCGAGTATTCATTATCTACCATTTTGTTTGCATTCGACAGAGTGGCTGATGTACCTGTCGGTGATGCCATAGTTTCTATTGGTTCTTTCTCATCATCACCATCATCCTCTACAAAATTCTTGAAAATCCTTGCTCTAGCCTCTTCATAAGCAGCAACTTTAGCCTCAAAGCTAAGACCTTTAAGAGTAGATGATCCCGGTTTATTATCATCAGTGGGATCTGAATCGTCAGAGAGCAATATATTGCCACCGTCTTCTAATGGGTTTGAGTTTTCTTGGTCAGTTGAGGGTGTGGATTTTTGTTCATTAGTTAGAATTCTCACATGACTCGAATGTGGTATTAGTGGGGTAGGTGACTCTAAAGATGAGACTGTAACCGATGGTGATGGCAATACTACTGGTGCTGATGCTTCGATGGACGTCAACGACACATTACCTTGCTCTTTTGCTTCACCACCATCAGATGAAGGCGAAACTGATGACTGTCTAGACAGTGTTTGATCTTTGTTTTCCTTGTCCTTTTTCAAAAGTACCGCTGGTCTTTTTGTAATAAGAAGTTTCTTCATTGCTGTTTCTACCGGTGCAATAGCACCAACAGACAGAGGAGTACTCGATCCACTGTCTTTCAAGCTCTCAAGTGACTCATCACCGGCAGCATTCTCATTCTCAATATCACTTAAGCGTATATGAGGAATTACCAATGGTTTTGGATGTTTGAAATAGATTACAAAAGTACCATCCATGCTAGAAGCATGTCCTATGTTATAGTATTCAGCAACCTTGTGAGAGATTAACCGGAAATATGAATTCATTGCATCCAGATCGATTGATTGAACTGTTAGGTTTCTTAACAGGTTTAGAACTTGCTTTTCCAATCGCAACACAAACATTCGATTCTTCGGATCAAAAAGAGCAGTTCGAAGGACGTCATCAAGAGATGCATACGGACTTTCAGTGGTGTTTGTAATTTGAGAGGTGTCATTTCCTATTTTAAGAGGAGATCTGTCAGCGTGTCCTTCTTCACCAGTAGTGGTAGTAGTAGGGATATGATTAGTAAATGTACCATTCGTATGAGGTTTAGCTGCTCCTTCAGCAGTTTCGGAACGAGATTCTGTCCCAGAGTTCATTTTTACATCTACCCCTTCAACTCCAATTTCTAATATTCTACTATGACCATCTTTCCCTCCCTTCCCGCTGATTATAGACGTCGATGTCGATATCGTGCTATCGGCCAGAGATTCCATTTTGCCTGAGAAACACCAACGAAATAGTTTATGCGCTGAATTAGTTCACTCGATTCCAAACTCCGTCGCTAAATGCCACTTTGATTCTTCTACTGTTCTGGTCTGGCCTGACCTTAGCTCGTGTTAGTCCTAAATCAGCACCAGTGTGCGCTTATTTTTACCAGTCGATTCCTGCAGACTTGTCAATTATCTAAACAGCACAAAGTGAGAAGTTATAGAAAGCCACCGCAATATAATAATATAAACAATCTCAAGGTTTGTTAGATGTCAGGTTAGGAAGTATCTAGAGGGTGTATATGACGAGAAGAGCCATCAATGTGAGATCAGCAGTTTTCGGAAGAAAGAAAGGCTGATGCAGAGCCGTCAGAAGTATGGCCAATGCGGCGCATAAGACGGAAATGCGTGATAGGAAGTTAAAATATAATAGAAACAAATATTGTTGTAGGATTTAAAAGTCGAGTAAATATTATTACAATTGTAATACTAAGGAAACAGGTCAATTCAGAAGACATTCATATCGAAATATCAGTGTAAGCATATCAGCGACCGACATCTCCTTACGCGCCGCACAGCCGTCTACTATATCGTAATCAGCTGTGATTTAGTATACACTTAGAAATCCGTAGTAGTGAAGACCAACAACATTGAGATCCGACACCAAACCTGATCCTACATTTAATTTCGAATCTGAGATTTTCTAATATCAGAAGCTTGGGATTAGAATTTGTTTTGTTTTGTTCCTTCGTTCAATTGACTAGACTCTTGTCTGTTACTATCACCCTTGCTGACAAACAACATATAGACACAATGGCTGAAGATGCGGATGAGGTAAGTTGGAGATGGATGCTATGGATATTAAAAGGGGAGGCTCTGTTGCTAACATAATTATAGATTCGCCGTAAGAGACTTCAGAGGCTAGGTAGTGGCGTGTCATCGTCAGGCTCATCTCCAGCTCCTAGGTCAAGTCCTAGTAATGTTCAAAAGGTAGCAGAAGTAACTACAAATACTATAGGTACTTCAGATATAAATCCAAACACATCAGCAGATTCAGCTTCAGTTGCGGCTCCGATTTCCACTGCAAGTCCATCTCGAACCTCCACTCCAATCCCTGCTCCATATACTGCGACTCCCAATTCTAATTCCTCACCCATCGCTCCAAAACCTGCTCCCATTTCATTCAAAGAATGGCAGAATAAAACAATTGAAGATGTACTGCAGGTATCGCTTACTCCCAAAGCTGGCTATTTTCTATTGAAAACAGTAGCGCAGGACCTTGAATCGGAGAGTTCTGAATCCATCCTCACATCAGATCTCCTGGACCAGATCTTTTGGGATCGTCTGACTGGGCAGAAGTGTCTTCCTTCTGTCTTTGATTACCTGCTTGGCTGTTGGACACGAGCTGCTAACGTGAAGAGGCTACTGAAACCTAAACGAGGCTCGAACCCTTCCGATTATGAAGAAAAACTTTCAGTTCTAGCAGAGATTCAACGGTTCTCTGTTTATTTTGCAGTAATATCAGGAACGTCTGATCCAGAAGATGGAACTGGACTTTATTCAAACATTGGTGAGAGACTGATCGCTAAAGCAAGCTCCAATCGAACCCCATTACCATGGGAGTTCATTGAAGCAGTAATTATAGATGCTGAAGAACAAGAGGTAATGCCAGTCCTTCTGTCTGGCATATTTTCTCAGTTATCAACGCTTGGGTCCAAAATATCCCCTCCCGACGCCAGTACTGGTGGTACTATAGATTATCGACCATACTTTACGGTCTTGGAAAATATTATTTCCATCAAAATCGTCGCTAATTCTATAACCTCGTTGGAAAATTTCTCAATAACCAGGAAAAACGTAGTCCCTCCACCGCCAATGCCAGCCACGAATCCGCCCGTCCCCTCGGCTCATCCGAGTGAATCTGCACAAATCATCACCAACACAGTCCTAGGACCATTCCTTGCCACCTCGCCTATCGACCCCCCTTTCTGTTGGGGCAACTTCACCAGCCCTGACCTCATGTCGCAACCCGAAATCGATAGACTTGCTATCGACATTCGCGCAGAACTCAAAGTTATTCAAGATAGATTGTTTTTCATTTGCGACAAAATCGTCCGGTCTTCTCCCAATTCCCGCAATGTACTTCTCAAGTACTTTGGCAAAATCCTCGATTTAAATCATAGACGTACTGCTATGCAAGTTGATCCCAAGAGCGTCTCACCAAATGGCTTTATGATGAACATCACTTATATTTTAACTAAATTTAGTGAACCTTTTGCTGACCTATATGGAACAAAGCTTGATAAAATCAGTAAAGATTATTTCAGTCATGATCCAGTATTGGATATTTCTGAAGAAACAAAGATTGCTAGCGATATTCAGGCGTCCAAGGAGTATTATGAAGCATCTTCGAACCCTACGCCCGTGAATTTCATTTCACACTGTTTCTTCTTAAGCGTGGGCTATTTTCATTACGGCCTCGGTGGTACTATCCAATCGAATACTAGATTAAAAAATGTTATTGAAGATTTAAAGCATCATATTGCTAGAATTGAAGCGGAACTCCCAAGACATGAGAACAGTGGGCGAATTGGGTTTATCAAAAAGGCTCTAGACAATGCTAGATTACAGTTAAGCCAAGCACAAGCATTACGGATCTCCAGTCAATGCATTTTATTCGACATGGATCAACAATCCGTATATCTTCAAATGGCTGTTTTTCAATTGATGTTTCTAATCCATGTTGCAAGTCATTCAAGCTATCCCCCAGTTGATAAATTGATCCTTCCGTTTTCAGACCAAAAAGGTCCAGATGTGTTTATCAACTATCCCGAATATTTAATTGAAGCACCAATATCTCTGCTTGTATACATCTCTCGGTATATCCCACATGTGTTGGCCAGGAACCCACATGTCCAACTAGTCAGTTTCTGTGTCACGTTTTTGTCAAACACAAGTTACATAAAGAACCCATACTTGAAAGCAAAGTTAGTTGAGCTCCTGTTTTATGGGTCGGTAGATTATCAAAATGGACAAAAAGGATACTTCGTGCACATTTTCGATTCCGACCCACTGTGCCACAAACACCTTCTCCATGCGTTGATGAATTTCTACATTGAAGTTGAACAGACAGGCACTTCTTCTCAATTCTATGACAAGTTTAATACTAGATATTATATTTCACAAATCATTAAATGCATCTGGGCAAACAATATTTACCGAAGCAATCTGGCTAAAGAAAGTGAACAGGATGTTGATTTCTTTGTTCATTTTGTAGCGCTCCTTCTTAATGATGCCACGTATCTTCTTGACGAATCGTTGGCCAAGCTGGGAGAAATCCACAAATTGCAAAAGGAACTGCCTCCCATTGCAGACCCTAATGAAGACCAGGAAACCCAGGAGAAACGTGCTCAATTAGAGCAATCAGAGAAGCATGCCAGCTCGTACATGCAACTAACAAACCAGACTGTAATACTGCTCAACCTGTTTACATCTGCGGTGGCAAGGGCGTTTGTGACCCCTGAGATTGTCGACCGATTTGCCGCGATGGTCAATTACAATCTGACAGCTCTTGTCGGTCCCAAATGTGGGGAATTAAAAGTACAGAATCCGGAGAAGTATGGATTCAATCCCCATGAACTCCTATCGCGCTTGGTGGATGTGTATTTAAATCTTTGTAAGGAGGAGTCCTTCATCAAGGCAGTGGCTCGTGATGGACGCTCGTATAACCCGGCTAACTTTGACCGCGCAGTCACCATTCTCAGTAGGTGGGGACTTAAATCGCCCGCAGAGCTGCAGACTCTCAAACAGCTCAAAGAATCGGCAGAAAAAGTCAAACTAGAAGATGAGCAGGGAGAGCTTGAACTTGGGGATGTTCCCGACGAGTTCCTCGATCCGTTAATGTACACTCTAATGGAGAACCCAGTGATTCTACCTTCGTCGCGGGTCACCATTGACCTTGGCACCATCAAGTCGCATCTTCTTAGCGATGCCAAGGATCCATTTAATCGAGCCCCACTCAAAATCGAAGATGTGGTCCCCAACACCGAACTCAAGGACAAAATCCAAGCGTTCAAAAAAGAGCAGCGAGAAAAGTATCTTGCAAGTAAAATGGACACGTCCAACTGATATACTTTTTATAGACTGATCTTCTTAATTTTTTCCCCTGCGGGGTCGTCTCCGGCGGCTGGGCTCTGCCCAGATCCGTAACTCGCTTCGCTCGCTGCTATATGCTCTAGTCTCTCCGCGAAGCGGAGCTACGGGTCTGGGCAGAGCCCAGCCGCCGGAGGGGGCGGAATGCATTTGAGTCACTCGAGTCCCTCTGGTGTATCGAGATATACAGTGTTGGTGCCGGGGATCACGTCCGTGGACGTGCTTTTGCCTATTCGACCTGGGCCCACAGAGAGAATGGTGTTGCACCCGTTGTGATTGGCATATTGGACGGAATCTGACCACTGCACAGTTTGAGTAAGCGTGTTTACGATGCTGGATTTCACTTCGTCGAGCGATTGGAACGGCGACGCAGTGATGTTGGATATAATGGGGGTAGTAGGTGGCCATTGCCAGGAGATGGGTTTGCGGTTGCTGGAGAACGACTTGGTTCCATCAAGAATCGATCTCATCGTCTCTTGTCCAGGAGACATAATTTTCGAATGAAATGGTCCAGACACTGTCAGATCCCGTGTACGGAGTCGGATTTTATTCTCAGTAAATTGCCTCGTCGAGTTCAGTTGCTGAATTAATGACTGGATATCGTCTTTAACTCCAGAAAGAACAATCTGTGACTTGGAGTTGACATTGGCGATGTCCACTACTAGGCTAGAGCTCTTGCTGCTCTCTGCTACAGACGATTGGAGCATTGTCACTGCGAGAATATTTCTGGTATTGTCGGAGTCTGGGCTCCAAGTCGGTAACATTATTAACGACATTCCAGTCGGTTTATTTGTTCGGGAGTGGAACAATTCAGTGGCTGCTTCCATCGCTTTGCCCCGCTGACGAACAGTCCATACTGAGTCGTAGAATGGCATGACCCCGGCAGCCGTCCAGGCAGTGTATTCTCCCAAGGAATGCCCCAGGAAGTAGCCATATAGGTTACTTGGCTGTACAGTCTGGAGAATCCGGAAGATCGCATAGCCTGCTGATAGTAATAATGGTTGTGCATTAAATGTCAAATTGATGCTCTCTCTATCCGGACCCGACACTCCTGATTCATTTATTAGTGCAACAGAAATCTTTTCCTTCAAAGACTCATCCAGTTCTTCTAGCACTGGTTGGACAATTGCTGGGTATTTCCTGTAAAATGGAGTCAGCATTCCTAATTTCTGGAACCCCTGACCAGGGAAGCATAAAGCAATTAATCCATTAGTAGTGGTCGTTTTGGACGACAGTGTCTGTATAAGTCGTTTATTCATAGCCAATGTGGACAGAATGGCCAAACGACTCAATCGGCTGTATATGAAACGCTTGCGGCTGGATCTGAGAGAGATGTATAGCTTAAGAATTAAGCGAGTTCAACATACACCTTGTCATGTCTGCAGTTTTAGCAGTTTATATTATTATATTCTTATTCGTGTTATGGTCGTTGCAGACGTCAGCGGTAGTGGTACGGATTTACACAGAGGTCACAATTGACTGCTGAAACAGTTAATTAGCACAGCTACGGACTATCTCGTGCTTACTGATACGACTACTTTACTCACTCATCACTAATTCATACACTCCTATTATTTCAGTCTCTACTCGCCACTACCTTTCTTCTACCTACTGCTACTGCCCTTTTCACCCCTGCCCCAAAATAAACACACGTACTCCGTGCCCTCTCTCGCGCTCTCATATATTCTAATAAAGGAGTATTAGGGCCATATGTAAACAGTCTGGTTGGGAGTATTATTACCATATCGATTGCTTTGGACCATAATAACATATCGCGTCTTACAAGAGCTAAATTTAGAGTCTGCTATCTGAAGCACCACAATGGGACAGCTGGGAAGAAAACCGAGCTGGATACGCGCGGCGAGTGCACATATATATTTACATGCACTGGCAATATTTATCTTTCTTCTATCCTAAGGTGTATCAAAAAATTAAGCCGATTTGTAGAATCTTGTGAACAAAAGATATAGAATAAGTCAGAAATAATCTGTACAACGTAGAAAAGTATCATCAGTTTCTACTAGTTACTATTGAAACACAAAGAATAAGAGCACTCTATCGACGTTCTTTATAACAGTGCTTGGGTACAATCATGGGTTTTGGTGACTTCGACATCCTTTGCCGGAGAACGTATCTCCCTCTATGCTCGCTCGTGGGCCCTTATAGCACGGAAGGAGTATCGGCTGCCGAATCAACTCTGTTTCCGACTGGAATCATCCCTACCTGCTTTGCGAGAACTATCGTACTCGCCAACACAATCATATTCAATGTCGGCAACGCCTTCATTCACATCGGCGCTATTGGCGTATTAATACTGATTATTTTCAATATTCGAACTAAATATACTGCTATTGGCCGAGTAGAGATTCTGCATTTTTTCTACCTCTTCACAGCATTGACGATGTTGTCATTAGTGATTGACGCCGGAGTAACACCTCCTGGATCCTCTTCGTATCCGTATTTTGTCAGTATCCAGTCAGGACTTACATCCGCCCTGTGCTGCTGTTTGATGTTGAACGGATTTCTTGGGTTCCAGTTATATGAAGATGATACGTTCTGGTCGAAATGGTCCTTAAGAATATTCAGCTTTCTGTCGTTCGCACTGACCTTTGTCATTAGTATACTGACATTTCAAGGATGGGGAGGCGACGCCATGTCGCCTACAAGGACAACTGGGCTGTTTGTAGTCCTCTACATTCTCAATGCCGTCTTTGTAGCTGTTTATTTTGTCACGCAAATGGCGCTCTCGATCTTCATTCTACAAGACCTATGGGCTGTTGGTGCCGTGCTACTGGGGGGCTTTTTCTTCGTAGTTGGTCAGGTGCTTCTATATGGAGTTGCTCAAACAATCTGCGTACGAGTCAAGCACTACATTGACGGTGTGTTCTTCGCGACCATATGCAATCTTTTCGCAGTGATGATGGTCTATAAATACTGGGACATGATCACATCTGAAGACATGGAGTTTGGCGTCAGCAACAGAGAAGCACACTGGGAAGTAAAAGAGCTCATGGATGATGACCAACGCTATGACAATGGCAGTGAATACGCCGGTTCTACCTACGGCCTTACACATTTCCAATAACTACATAGATTTATTTATAATGAAATGACTCCGGTGGCTAGACTCCGCGCAGACATGATTGAGCTTGGCTCGCCTTACTAACGAGCTTATTTGGGCCTGGTTGTACTTGCCATGGAGTCCAGGCGGAGCCCTGCCGCCGTAGGTAGCTCAGGGGGAAGGTACGGCGTGCGCCGCAGATAAGGCTGCTGATCTATTTGATAGCGACGACGAAATTTCACTATTGACATGCAACTAGTAGTCAGGTTCTGATTTATCATATTGATAATGCCAGTAGCCCCAGAAAATTTAATCCGTTTACAAAGGCAACCGGAGCTAATCCGTAACATCTGCATTTTAGCCCACGTCGACCATGGAAAGACATCTTTGTCAGACTGTTTATTAGCTACAAATGGTATCATCTCTCAGAATCTCCAGGGTAAGATCCGCTATTTGGACTCCCGCCCAGATGAACAAACAAGAGGCATTACAATGGAGTCTTCGGCAATCTCGCTTTACTTTAGAGTGGCCAAGCGACCACCTCCAGTAGAACAAGCCCATAAATCTGGCGCTTCTGTTAAGACTCCTTACGACGATACTCGCCCGCCAGCTCCAACCATTAAAGAGTACCTCATCAATTTAATTGATTCCCCAGGACATATCGACTTCTCTTCCGAAGTGTCGACTGCTTCTCGTTTATGTGATGGCGCAGTGATACTGGTAGACGTGGTAGAGGGAGTATGTTCTCAAACAGTCACGGTTTTACGACAAAGCTGGGTCGAAAAGCTCAAACCAATCTTGGTATTAAATAAAATGGATCGTCTAATTACCGATCTTCAGCTATCCCCCATGGAGGCGTATGAACACTTAACGAAACTGATTGAGCAAATCAACGCAGTAGTGGGGTCCTTCTTTGCCGGCCAGCGAATGGAAGATGATTTGAAATGGAGAGAAATGACTGAGAACAGCAATAGTACTCTTGACCAGATACAACAGGAATTTGTCGAGGCAAGTGATGAAGAGATCTACTTTGCTCCCGAAAAGAATAACGTTGTTTTTGGTAGCGCCGTTGATGGCTGGGGATTTAATATCTCCCAGTTTGCAGCTATTTATGAACGCAAATTAGGGATTAAGCGAGAGAAGCTTGAAAAGGTTCTTTGGGGAGAGTTCTACTTTGACCCCAAGACTAAGAAAGTAGTTCCTGGCTCATCGTCTAGCTTACTTAAAGGTCGGAACTATCGCCCTCTGTTTGTGCAACTGGTCCTGGAGAATATATGGGCTATATATAGTTCAACTATTCTCAATAAGAATAGTGAAAAAATAACCAAGATAATCAATGCTTTAGAATTAAAACTTCTACCCAGAGATATCACTTCAAAGGATAACCGATCGTTGCTTAACACCATTTTTAATCAATGGATCCCAATTTCTAGATCCATTTTATTAAGTGTGATTGATATTATACCTTCTCCAATCGATGCTCAACGGGAGAGAATGCCCGATATTCTTGAGAATACCCCGGGTCATGAAAATATCCCAGAAGTAGTATCCGTGTCAATGAGGAACTGTGACCGTGATGGTAATCTAACAGCATTTATCTCGAAGGTAGTTGCTGTGCGCCAGAAGGATTTGCCAACTAAACGAAGTGGGGCCCAACAGACTGCCGAAGAACGGATCTCTGAGTTGAGAAATAAAAGCCGCCAGGCGAGAGAAATGACTATGTCACAGGATGAAACTGACTCGTTCTCCTCTCTCGCACTGGAAGATAGTGAAGAGAAGTATTATGAAAGAAATCAGGAAGTCGTGATTGGATTTGCTCGTGTATTCAGTGGAACTTTGAAGGCTAATCAGCAAGTATACCTTCTAGGACCTAGATATAACCCTGCAAACCCTAAAGAATATTGCACAAAAGTTACTGTTTCGGCTTTATATATCCTCATGGGCAGGGATTTAATTCTTATCGACGAGGCCCCTGCTGGCAGCATTGTAGGGGTTGGCGGACTTGATGGCAAGATTCTCAAGAGTGGTACTATTGTAGACATACCTATCGGCGGTCCCAATCTCGCCAGTTCCAACGGTATTGCTCCTCCTATCCTCAGGGTGGCCGTAGAACCGGTTAACCCTTCTAAAATACCCGAACTTGAACAGGGTCTTAAATTACTCAACGCCTCTGATCCTTGTGTCCAGGTAAGCATTCAGGAAAATGGTGAACATATTTTAGCTACTGCTGGTGAATTACATTTGGAAAGATGTATCAAAGATCTTCAAGAAAGGTTTGCCAGAATCGATGTTCATTATTCTAAGCCAGTTGTCCCCTTTAGAGAGACTATTGTTGATGATAGAGATAAAGATTGGAAATCCGAAGCTGGTAGTCCTCGAGGATTCGTAAGTATGACGGTTGGCGCAGTGTCTATTAAATTACAAATCTTCCCATTATCTACCGAAATAAGCAGTTTCCTCAGTGACAATGTTGACGAGATAAAGATGATTGTTGAAAAAAAAAAGCACCTTGCTTCTGCTGAAGGAAGAATGGGTCAGCATCAGTCGCAAGAAGAGACGACCCCTGGGCCTGATTTCGATGAGGATGACATGTCCTTGCCCAATATTGGCGTTAAAGAGTCTAAATTACAGAATATTGAATCTCAATTGCATTATAAAGTCGAAAAGGACAAGAGTATTCATCGTTGGGTTGATGACCCTTTCTCCAGAATTGTCACTTTTGGACCCAGGAAAACTGGATCTAACATTCTCTTTGATAATACCGGAACCTTTTCGCGCTTGGCCTTTTGTAATACAACGGTCGATCGATCTCTATATGAAGATAATATCATAACTGGGTTTCAATTAGCAGTATCTCAGGGTCAGCTTTGCGGTGAGCCTGTTCATGGCGTTGGCTGCAGTATAGCTGAAATTTCGACCACTGTCCAAGGCGAAGAAAATGAGAGCCTTACTGCTACTGCGACTCTTCAAAGACGTATAATATCTGCCACTAGGGAGGCAGTGTATCAAGGTCTTGGAGATTGGTCTCCGAGACTCATGTTGGCAACATATCTATGTGATATACAGGCAACCACTGAAGTGTTAGGTAAGGTTTACGGTGTCATTACTAAACGAAGAGGTAAGATTATAACTGAGGAAATGAAAGAAGGCACTCCTTTTTTCACAGTGCATGCTTCGATTCCTGTTGTTGAAGCGTTTGGATGTTCTGAAGAGATTCGCAAAAGAACATCTGGTGCCGCGAATCCTCAATTGATATTTAACGGGTTTGAGATATTTGATCAAGACCCATTCTGGGTCCCTACCACTGAAGAAGAACTTGAAGAGTTGGGTGAACTTGCTGATAAAGAAAACATTGCTCTGGCATATGTGAATAGTATCCGCAAGCGCAAGGTAAGTCTTGTTTCGGTCGCGTTGGTGTTGTCTTTTTGTACTAACCAATATTTAGGGATTGCCTGTCCATCAAAAGGTGGTAGAGAATGCTGAGAGGCAGAGAACTTTGAAAAAGTGATAAAAAAGTTCAATAAAAATTTACAAATCGTATAATTTATAAAATAAATTTATTATTAATAATTATAATTATTACAGATAGAAAGATAGAAAGATAGAAAGTGTATATAGTAAACAACACGTTCAATGTTTGATTTGAACGTCAAAAACATCACATTAGAAACAAAGAAAGGACAAGACTGACAACAATAGATCCTGAGACCGCTTTAAGGCCAGAGGCACTGCTGGTTTGAGCGAAGTCTCCAGAACCATTACCAGATCCATTATCGCCAGAGCCAGATTGAGCAAACCCTCCCGAGCCATTGTTACCAGATCCTGAGCCAGAGCTAGCACCAGAGCCAGATCCACTATTACCAGATCCAGAACCAGAGCCAACACCAGAGCCAGAGCCATTGTTACCAGATCCAGAGCCAGAGCCAGAGCCAGAGCCAGAGCCATTGTTACCGGAGGCAGCACCGGAGGCAGCACCAGAGCCAGATCCATTGTTACCAGATCCAGAGCCAGAGCCATTGTTACCAGATCCAGAGCCAGAGCCAGAACCAGAACCATTGCCAGCACCATTGCCGGAGCCGGAGTCAGAACCAGAACCATTACCAGCACCATTGCCGGAGCCTGATCCATTGTTACCTGATCCAGAGCCGGAACCAGAACCACTGCCAGCACCATTGCCGGAGCCGGAGCCAGAGCTACCAGATCCAGAGCCAGAGCCAGCAGAACCACTGCCAGCACCATTGCCGGTGCCGGAGCCAGAGCCAGAGCCATTGTTACCAGATCCAGAACCAGAACCACTGCCAGCACCATTGCCGGTGCCGGAGCCAGAGCCAGAGCCATTGTTACCAGATCCAGAGCCAGAGCCATTGTTACCAGAACCAGAACCAGAACCATTGTTACCAGAACCAGAACCAGAACCATTGTTACCGGAGGCAGCACCAGATCCAGATCCATTGTTACCAGATCCAGAGCCAGAGCCATTGTTACCGGAGGCAGCACCAGAGCCAGATCCATTGTTACCAGATCCAGAGCCAGAGCCAGAGCCAGAGCCATTGTTACCCGATCCAGAGCCAGAGCCAGAGCCAGAGCCAGAGCCAGAGCCATTGTTACCCGATCCAGAGCCGGAGCCTGATCCATTGTTACCTGATCCAGAGCCAGAACCAGAACCAGAGCCAGCACCATTGCCGGAGCCGGAGCCTGATCCATTACCACCAGAACCGGAACCAGGACCTGAGCCAGAACCTGATCCATTACCACCAGAACCGGAACCAGGACCTGATCCATTACCAGAGCCGGAGCCATTGCCGGAACCATTGCCGGAACCAGGACCTGATCCATTACCACCAGAGCCGGAACCAGGACCTGATCCATTACCAGAGCCGGAGCCATTGCCGGAACCAGGACCTGATCCATTACCACCAGAACCGGAACCAGAGCCACTGCCGGAACCAGGACCTGAACCATTACCACCAGAACCGGAACCAGAGCCACTGCCGGAACCAGGACCTGATCCATTACCAGTGCCTGATCCACTAGCAGTGGTCTGGCCAGAGGCCTTACTAGTAGTTTGCGACGCGCCATTGGCTCCTGCAGAAGTGGTAGTGGCAAATGTTGAACTACCAATTTTACCACCAGATGAAGAGGATGTAACAGAACCACCATTTCCATTGCCGCCATTACCACCATTGGAGGAGGTAACAAGAGCCGAACTTGAACCACCATCAGGACAGTCTCTGCAAGCCAAAGTTGGTCCTGCTGGGGTAGAAGTACCCGTTGAAACAGCACCAGATGCACCAGCGCCAGAGTTAGCACCAGTAGCAGATGATCCAGCACCCGAGCCAGAGTTGGCACCAGTAGCAGATGATCCAGTGCCAGACGAACCTGAACCTGAGTTGGCACCTGTAGCAGTTGATGCGGCACCAGACGAACCAGAGCCAGAGTTGGCACCTGTAGCAGATGATCCAGTACCAGACGAACCAGAGCCAGAGTTGGCACCTGTAGCAGATGATCCAGTGCCAGACGAACCAGAACCTGAGTTGCCACCAGTAGCAGTTGACGCGGCGCCAGACGAACCAGAGCCAGAGTTAGCACCAGTAGCAGTTGACGCGGCGCCAGACGAACCAGAGCCAGAGTTAGCACCAGTAGCAGTTGACGCGGCACCAGAGGAACCAGAGCCAGAGTTGGCACCTGTAGCAGATGATCCAGCACCAGACGAAGCAGAGGCAGAGTTACCTGCAGTTGCGGAAGAGGATGCAAAGCTTGACACCGTAGAATTACCGAATGGAGCAGAACTTGACAAAGGACCAACACTTGACGCGGCGGCAGAGCTGACGCCAGACGAAGCAGAGGTGCCTACAGAAGCTGTCGACGCACCGGAAGAGACACCGGAAGTAGCACCTGAAGCTCCGGACGAAGCACCAGATATGCCTGAAGATGAAGAAGCTCCGGAGGCTCCGGAAGAAGCACCTGATGAAGCACCGGAAGAAGCGCCAGAGGATCCAGAAGTAACAGAAGCACCAGAGGCTCCGGAAGAAGCTCCAGAAGAAGCAGAAACACCTGAGACTCCAGAAGTAACAGAAGCACCGGAAGAAGCACCAGAGGCCCCAGAAGTAGCAGAAGGACCGGAAGAAGCGCCAGAGGCTCCAGAAGCAGTAGAAACACCAGAGGCTCCAGAAGTAGCAGAAGCGCCAGAACCAGAAGATCCAGAAGAAGCTCCAGAGGCACCAGAAGAAGTAGCAGAAGCACCTGAAGCACCAGAAGCAGCTGAACTAGAGGCACCTGAGGAAGCACCACTAGAAGTAGCAGCTGAAGAGGCACCAGAAGCACCAGAGGCAGAAGCAGCTGAACTAGAGGCACCTGAGGAAGCACCACTAGAAGTAGCAGCTGAAGAAGCGCCAGAAGCACCAGAGGCAGAAGCAGCTGAACTAGAGGCACCTGAGGAAGCACCACTAGAAGTAGCAGCTGAAGAGGCACCAGAAGCACCAGAAGCACCAGAGGAAGAAGCAGCTGAACTAGAGGCACCTGAGGAGGCACCGCTAGAAGTAGCAGCTGAAGAAGCACCAGAAGCACCAGAGGCAGAAGCAGCTGAACTAGAGGCACCT
>JAJMAW010000139.1:0-30773 GCA_030565085.1 Sugiyamaella pinicola
CTGGGCTCTGCCCAGACCCGTAGCTCCGCTTCGCGGAGAGGCTAGGACCGTCTGCCTTCCACTCTCCGCGAAGACCGTCTGCAATTGTCGGTCACCTTAGTGAGTCGAAGGCAGACGGTCCTAGCCTCTCCGCGAAGCGGAGCTACGGGTCTGGGCAGAGCCCAGCCGCCAGAGGCAGGCCCAGGGGTGCCCATCGTTGAGACTAATAGTCACATGATCAGAGTCAGCCGCACGGCTTTTCGTTCAGTGGCCCCTGTCGTCTGATTGAACCCATTCTTCTCTTATTGTGACGACTAATGAATATCCCTCCTCCTTACGCTCCAGTCAACAACTCCTATGGAAGAGTGGCTAATGCCAATCTGAATGAAGAGATCAAGCTGTATAGTACGGCGAAACAGCGCGAATTATGGGAATCTCTAGCAGAGATTTACTCGATTATTGTGACTCTGGATAAACTTGAGAAGGGATACCTTCGTGACTCGATTCCTCAAGTCGAGTATACCCCTGCTTGTTTAAGGCTACTGGCACAGTATAACACGATTTTAAAGAATGACGAAGTGTCGAACCAGTTTGGCGATTTGGACTCGTTCAAACAGAAATATCACATGGACCATGCCAGTGCTACTTCGCGGCTGAAGATAGGTGTTCCGGCGACTGTCGAGCAAGCAGTTGATTCTCCGGCCTCTCAAGTAAATGCAGCACTGGTGGCCAATGGAGGCCAGGGACCTGCTCATGGTGGCGTTTCGGCCAAGGCGGTAGCAGAAGCCACGGGCAATTTCATTACCACCATGGACGGTCTCAAGCTTAACTTCAAGGCCAAAGACCAGCTCCACCCTCTTCTCAGCGAGCTCATGACAAGTCTGAACAAAGTCACCAACAACGATTTCGAAGGCCGTGGCAAGATCGTCCAATGGCTTATTACCCTCAATGGTATGAAGATCAACGAAGAGCTGTCTGATGAACAGGCCCGTCAACTCATGTTTGACCTTGACAACGCTTACAAGGCCTTCTACACCATTCTGCAGTAGTGCCCTTTGCTGCCTCCGGCGGCTGGGCTCCGCCCAGACCCGTTGCTCCGCTTCGCGGAGATGTTGGGATCGCATACGTAAGAGCATTAAATCTATTTATTCTACCTCTCTGCTGCCTCCGGTGGTCCCAGCATCACTGCGAAGCCCACCGGAGGTAGAACAGGGGCCCAGAAGAAAGAAATAGGGTATATAATATTGCATAAGGTCATTAGATTTCTACGGCGTCTCGTAGTTTTTCAATGTCTTCCTTTGTGACAGAGTTGGCAAATGCGTTTGCTTGTCGGATCACCACATCACCACTAATTGGGTGGTTGTTCAAGGTTTTCATAAAACTGTAGACCTCTGCGCCAGCTTTCAGGTCCAGAAGACGCGATTCATGGACTTTGAAGAGCGCTAATGCTACTTGAAATAAATATGTTTCTCCCTCTACACAGAGGAGAACGTCCCACACACGGAACAAAACTTCCACCGGTAATGCGTCGGTGAAACAGGATAGAAACCAGTCAAATGTTATGTGCTGGATCTCAACTTCTAGCTTTTGTAAATGCTCATATAGTTGTGGGAGCAGCCGTCGGAAAAAGATTATTAATACCTGCTGACTGGCCCGTGACGTCAACAGTGGAGGACTGAAGAATCCTTTGGGGAGTATATTCTCAACCAGGCTCACCAACGACCAGAAAGCATCTTCTTCAGTAGGATACGTCAATAATAGAATCGCAGCAATCATGTTCATACCTTGACAATACCCGATTTCGGGGTTGTAATAACTGTATGCGACAAGGACTCGCCGCAGTTTATCTATCCCTGCGCCAGTACCCCCGAAGAATACATTGTGGGGCATAGTACGGTGCAGGTCGAGATCAATTTGATCAATCGCTTCGGTCATGCCTGTCCTAGAAATCAGCGAGTCATATGTCCCTGGCTCTTTGAGAATCCAAGCTCCCGAACACTCGCCCCAGACTTTGGGTCGGTATGCAAAAGGGATTCCTCCATAGATTAAATCTTTGAACTCTTTATACACGCGACTAGTTAGAGGACCCAGTAATGAACCTCTGACCCCTATTAATTGACCTGCTTCGATAATATCATCTCCTCCATTGGCCGCATTCTCAATCTTGTTGTGGCCGTTGGTGCTACCAGCGTTGTTACTACCATTTGCATTTCCATTATAAAGATTAGCTGTGCTAATTAGAAGGCTGACTGCTAGGCTGTTGTTATTCGCACCACTTGAATGGCGAGTGCTTATCCTCTGCAGGAAATCGTCCCATTTCTGAATTTGCGACTTTTGCAGCTCATCGTGAAGATCTGATAACTTTGCAAGCAGGAGTCCCATTGATTGGGGTTTCGATTTGGATTGTTTTGTGGGAGTAGTTATTACGGCATTCGTGGTATCGGGAGAGTGGTAATGGTGATGATGGTTATGATGACGATGTTGACGCTGCTCTTGTTTTGCCAGTTCTGTATCTAGATCGTCGGGCGAGGCAGCGGAATTTTGATGAGTAGTAGATACAATTCCAGTTTCAGTGATATTTTCCTTTTCGCTCTCACTTTCACTTTCATTCGCATTCCCATTTTGACTTCCGCTATCACTACTGTCATCATGTCTCATTGTTGTCGCAATGGCCGTCGTAACGGTTGGAATATTCTTTGTATTTAGACTTATTCCACTTATACTGGATTTCAGTGAATGGTTGCTATCATCTGGTGATAAGTTCGATAATGAATCTCTTGTATTGGATCTCAATCGATTTGATGAGCTTGAAGAGGCAGGTCGCTGGTGATAGCGATCATATATAAACCCAAATCGATCTACTAATGGCCCACTAGTATGATCATTATGCCGTAATGTTGGAGGCTGACTATCGTGAGGGACAATATTTTCTAATTCTAACGGCCCACTATGAAATGCGGTTGGCGATGACTGGTGCGCTGGTTCTACAAATGGCGCTTTCTTATCTTTGTTGTTACTATTACTAGTATCATCAGTTGAAGAACACGAAAAAACTGGCGATTGTTGGCCATAATCCCTCGCAGATGCTATACTCGGGCTACTGCTTCGACTATTCACGTTTTCTCGATTGGCAGATTTAGAATCGACCATTCCTGACAGAATCCTTATCCACCCAGCCTTTTTTCTATCTGCAATTGGAGTTGAGACCAAATGATTTTCACTAAGATCTCGTCGTAAAGGCGATTCAAGAGCCTCGCTCATTAGTTCATCCATTACAGCACTAGGGTTTCTGATTGATGTAGCGTTCATGTTCATCAATCGCTTATCAATATCAGACCGAGGAGCTCCGAGTTCTACAAGCATCTTTCTCAGTTCTCGTTCTCGATCTTCATTTTGTCGTCTAACCAAAGCCAGCTGAGCTTCGCGTTCGGCTAAATCCTTTGCTAATTGTCTCACAACGGTATAAAGTCCATGGCGTTCAACAAACCTCGAAATAGTTGAGTCCGAAGCTAGATGAAGGTTCCCAGGGACTGATTCGGGTAATTCGTCATCAAACAGAGATCGCACTACACTTCGTTGATCACTATCTATTGGCGAAAACTCTTCGTGATCTTCTATGATAGCAGCAGAATTTGAACCAGAAGTTGTTACTCGAGCAGCAACATTCCTTACCATATCCTGATCATTATTATTATCCAGGTTCTCCATCTTTTCAGACTCGACATGCCAATTACTTGCTACTACGGCTGGGGTAACAGTATTGATACTGACAGATCTTCTAGTAGATAATCGTCGGATAGTTGTAGGAACAAGCTCTGCTTCTTCTTGCGGGGCCCGTATTACAGGATTCGAACTATCAGCCACGACAGTAGCAGTAATCCCAGACCCAGGCCGGTACCGGTTTGGCTCTGAAACATTCTCACTGTTACTATTGTCGGTGGTGCCCGAATCCATCTTTCAACAGATTTCTCCACTAAAACAAACAAACAATGAACAGGATCAAGTGATTCGCAGCCTTAACGAATTGTTAATAAAAGGACGACGTTGTTTTCTTCGGGATTTCATATAAGAACTTTGCTAACTGAGTGAGTGAAACTACAAAGTGAGAGTGTCTCAGGGGAACAGAATTAAATTAGAGCCATTAATAGGCATACATGTTCTGCATAAAGGGTGTATCCTCTTCTGACATAGCCGTGCCAAATGAATAAGTGTGAGTATGCTTAAATAAGTCTTTTCAGTTCAAGTTCACTTTATTCACGGATTTGAGTTGTATATATTTATTGGCAAAAGTGAGTGTAGTAAGGGCACTGGCGATATCGCGGTTGGCTGATTACTGGAGTTTTCTATTTACAAGGTGTGATTGGCGCTTGATGCAAGGTCGAACTTCAGGGCTCATCGACTGATCAACACATGCCACAAAACCTATAGATATGAGCACTTCCCATTACTAAAACAATGTCAAATCTAACAACATAGGTAGAGACCCCTAACTGCATAATAACCACTTAGCCAGAGGAATATCAATATATATATCGCTTATAGCTCACCACCTTTCTATTCCATCTACACTCGGTAAACCACAGCCACGATGGACCGCTCCATTAGAGACCTATCAGCAAATGACTTCTATAAATGGTTTAATGATCAATTCAACCGTGCGTAATTATTTTTTATACCTCCGGCAGCTGGGCTCCGCCCGGACCCCTAACTCGCTTCGCTCGGGGACTAACAACACCCTAGACATTGAAGAACAAATCAAAACGTCAAAAAATAACCAAGATAAAACATCCTGTCTAGAACAGATATCAACTTTAACTTCTGAATGCAGAAATGTTAGGCACAATCTTTCACAGTATGATCAAAAACTGTACTCAGACCAATTGCAGAAGTTAATGGAGATGGTAGAGACATCATCAGAGAGCAAGCCGAAATTTTCATTTCGAAGAAAAGAAAAGGATGTTCCCAGTTCGGCATCAACTTTAGAATCAGTTCCGGTACCAGTTCAAGCTCTTCCAGAAGAGGTTGTTGTATTTCCTCCATTGTCCCTATCAACAGAGACTTCGTCTACCTATCACATTACCGACAGAGCAGCACAATTAATCACAGATCATCCATCGACATCACCTGTACTACAAATCTCAAACATTATAAACTCAATAATCTGCCTGACTTCTTCGTTCAACTCTGCTAAACTAGACAACATCACCACTAGTATTATTTTTATTCCTTCAATCCAAGGACCGATTTATGCATCCAACATCACCAACTCAATTATTATCGCAAATTGCCATCAATTTAGAATCCACAAGTCAGCCGACGTCAATCTCTTTCTAAGTTGTAGATCTAGAAGACCAATTATTGAGCATTGTTCTCGACTTGGGTTTGGACAGTATCCCCCGAGTTTAACAGGCAGTACTACCACCATCACAAACTGGGCTGCAATAGACGACTTCAACTGGATTCGTAAAACTCAAAGTGTCAATTGGTTTGAAATTAATCAAGCACCTGATTTTAAATGGCTTCTAGACCTACCCCCTCAACTAGATGATACAGCGACGAACAATCTAAACAATCAAATATCCTCTATAAAAACGTTATGCATTGTTGATAAATAATCGTGATAATAATAATTACATAAGAATCCAGAATCTAATAATTTATGTCGTCATTCTACCATTACTCGGATATTCCATTCCACTCCTCAGCTTCACCTTCACCTTCACCTTCACCATCATCGTTATCACTTGTCTTCTTCTCCTTGTTGTCTTCGACGTCTTCAGCCTTTCTTCTCTTAGCGCTCTCTTCCTTGTCATCCTCTCCGACCGCACGCTTAGACCTCTTTCTCATCTCACCCAGTCTACCTGTTCTACCCTGTAAACCAACGCCTTCTCCTTTTCCTTTGCCTTCTTCATCTCCATCAAAAGGTGGTGGAACAAACCAAGGAATCTTTCCTCTGTTAAAATCATTTAATACTAACTTGGATACACCCGACTCATCTGGTTCACCTCCTTTCAACAGACGGCCATGCTTACGAGCAATCATTTCTAGGAATTCAGTGGCATTCTTCCAGCCTGAGATCTCATAAGTTCTCTCCAAATGCTGCGGTTTACATTTCTCCAAAAGTACAGGAATGAACTGTTCTGGATGGGACACATGCTCGACTCTTACTACCCCTCGGAATAGAATATCCGCCTCAGTATCTTTTGCATTGGGAGGAACAATACCTGGACAATCAATTAAGAAGATTCTCTTCATAAGAGTAATATATTGCCATACTTTGGTTTCACCAGGAATAGGAGCTACTGTACAGACCTTCTTCTTTCTTAACGTATTAATAATTGAAGATTTACCTGTATTGGGATAACCGATGAAACCAACCGAAATCTGTTTTCTATCTGAGTGAAGAGATGAGAACTGTCTTAAAATATGAATTAAACTTCCTTTACCAAAAGAGTTGGTGATAGAAGCATGGAATGCAAGAGTAGGATAATCCTTTGACAATCGTTTAACCCAAGCGGCCTATATAAATCTTGTTAGTTTTTCTGTTGCTTTTTCTAGCAATGCAGCAGCGATGATCCATTTAATAACGAAGAGAAAGAAAAGATTAAAAAAATTGAAAAATCTTTCTTGGCAAAACAGTTACGACACAACTGAGGTATAAAGTGTATGATTCATAACTAAGAGCTACTGAAATAGTCCAGAGTGACAGAAGCACACTCTATTCAGAGCTCAACTCAAAACGAACCAACGTTCCGCCAGGAACCCCCCCAAAACGGGCGGATTATATTTAGGCGGACATTTGATCTTCCAAAGTTGTAACAGGCTACTCCTCATGGGCAAGCGGCTTCCATAAAATGGATGACCTCAGGAGAGTCTTGACTTAACGATGGGAAACAATTTCTTTTCTTTTCTTTCTGTTCTTCGTCATTTCATACCAAGTCCTAATACTTACCGATACCCAGTTAGGTACTAAATCACACTTGTTCAATACAAAAATCAAATGCTTATGTGGGGCCTCCTTCTTAATATATTGTTCAACAGAGGTACATCTCGTACCCATGGGATCACGAGCATCAAGAACGTGAATAACCACATCCGATGAGTCAATAACTTTATATAATTCATTCCAAATACGTTTTGATTGTCCTTTACTGAAAATATGTTCCTTGGCCTCGATTGAAAAGCCATCCGCGTTAGGCCCTCCAGCGGTAGACGAGTTGTCTCCAAATGCACCCAAAGCTCCAGACAACAGCTTTTGATGCTCGACATTTTCTTCATACTTCTCTAAATCCTCGTCAACAGTCGAAACCAACTCACCGAGATCGGAAATAACAGTTCGTGGCTTCTTACGCTGTGATTTAGGACCAAATGTCTGGTCAAATGGCTCGTTGCTGAGAATATCAACTGTAGGGACATCGTGAGATGCTTCTTCTAATAGCGACATGGGAAGCTTATTGCGACGTAACAATACTTGGTACGAATCTTTTGTTTTAGCACCCAGTGACTCTCTAAAATGATTCAACGCATCCTGAGCAATGACTCGGGTATTACCAAACCATTTTCGGTTAGGTTCAACACGAGCATTTGGTATTTCTGTAGACTGAAAAGAAGCTGCCTGAGTGATATCACCATTGGCGTTTCTCTGAGCTCTTCCTTCCTTGTACATGCTCAATCTCTTCACCTTCTTGGCATCTCTGTAAAAATTTTCACCCTTTACACGGAGATTTCCATGAGTGGAGAGCTCGGTGCCCTCACGGGACCTTCTGCTCTTTTCTTTCTTAGCAGTTCCCATTTCTTGTTTTTTAGAGGTCACAAAACAAAAATTCCTCTTCAAACTTTCCTACTCAAAAACGAGAAAGAAGAACGGAAAGAAAAAATTCCACTTTAAGATTTATTAAACAACTTTTTTTTTCTCAGCCGCGCCATCATCCCAACTACCTCTACCTCGCATCCAGGGGTACACCCTTGCCCTTATCTGCTGCTACTCGACGATAAGATGAGAGTTCTGCGTCCGGTGGCCGGGCTTCACTCAGTCCCTTAACTCCTTTTGCTCGAGCTTGTCCTGGTGTGAATGACATAGTACAATTTCTTTAATGGTTTTCGAAGGACTGTTGATATTTAATAACGGAATTGAATGTACGGATAATCTGCCGATAAGGGCAGGGGTTGACGTTCGAGCAGTGTTCTGTCTCCGGCGGTGGGAACTCGTGTGTTCGTTAGATCCGATCGGGCTTTTTTTTTGACAGTGTACTTAGCTATATATGAAAGGGAGTTGTCGAATTAATGGGCATTTAGAATAATTAACCTGGCTGTTACAGGTATATATGTACGACTTGCCCTAACCCAACATTGTTTTATTATCTCCTGCAGATAAATGTAACAGGGTCTCTTCCTTAGGTTGCCACTATCGAAAAATCATCATCATCGTCGCCAAATATTATTGATTTGACCCTTTCCTCGCACTCCGAAAATGTCGAATTCTCATGATCCTGTTACTATCATCCTGGATAAAGTACAAGAATGGAAAGGAGACGCGCAATCCGTTATCAGTACCTCTGTATCCACGATAACCGATTCCTCCGTTTACAAGTCTTTGGAAAACGTACTAGTTAGAACTCGTGATACAACTATAGGTGCTCTACCATCCTCGCGTACTACTCCACTGCCACCTCCTCCTCAGTCGTTAACCAGCAGATGTTCCGACTGGGTCAGTTCACATAAGCTACTAACAAGTATATTAGCAGTTGGGGTTACTGGAGGTACTGCTTATTATATTTATTCTAGTGGATTATACTGCTACCTCACGTCGTCTCCACCCTATTTCCGCCGTCATTCAGGAAAAAGACGTGCTAAGCGTGCTCCCAATGGAGGTAGAAAAGACGTGGTCATTTTAGCGGGGTCCCCTGCTGAACCAATTACTCGAGCCATTGCTGCTGATCTGAATAAGCGAGGATTCATCATCTACTGGACAACCAGTTCCCAGGAAGAAGAGGATTTTGTTCTGAGAGAAAACTCATCCGATATCAGAAAGCTGCCTATCAACGTTAGTGAGGCATCGTCTATCGAATCATCTATGCAAGTTCTTGACGGCATTCTGTCTAACCCAGTGACTGCTTTCCAAGGTGCCAGTCCTCATGAGCTCAATTTAACCGGTGTTCTGGTAGTCCCTGATCTGTTCTATCCTTGCGGACCAATTGAGTCTGTTCGTGTTGACACTTGGAGTGATCTGATGTATTCCAAATTATTAGGACCCATCTTCCTTCTCTCCAACGGGCTGATTGACCTCGTTCGTCGTCACAACTCTCGAATTATTTTTCTATCTCCCTCGATTATGGGTACATTGAGTCCTGCATTCCATGGTCCTGAAAGTATAGCTGCTAATGCCATTGACTCGCTGGCTCTCTGCTTGAACCGTGAGTTGGCTCCTCAGAACATCCCCGTTGTGCAGCTAAAGCTTGGTTCGTTTGACATTTCTCATGGAAGACCTCAGGAGAGACAGATTGCCAACTCTGTTCGTGCCGACATTCTGTCGTGGTCTCAGCGAGTGCGGTCATTATATTCTCAGCAATACCAAGCGTCTGCTTATCTTCAAACAACCCGGGCTTACGGTTCTAACCTTCGAGTACTTCATTATGCGGTTTTCGACGCTCTTACAACTGCTGACCCGCGCAGAGTATTATACGTAGGTCGAGGAAGTTATGCATATAACTTTCTCACCCGATGGATGCCTGAATCTGCTATGTCTTGGCTTCTTCAACCCCCCAGTGTAGCTCTTCGTGCTGCTTCTTCACCTGAGCCAGAGAAGGGCTGGGAGACCGTCTAGGATCCCATATCTGCCCCGGCGAAGTGTGAACAAAAATGCCCTGCTTATGTAGTGAACTATAAATACCGTATTTCGTCACTCCCGTACCTGCCTCCGGCGGCTGGGCTCTGCCCAGACCGGTTGCTCCTCTTCGCGGAGAACTGGCTCTCGAACAGCGGGTATGAGCGAATATAAGATACGGGTTCAGGTGGAGCCCAGTTGCCGGAGGCAGAACAAGGCAAAATGGTGGGTAGATGATAATATATTACTAAACATTAAAGTCTCTTGCGCATTCCTCGAGATGTCGATCTATCAATGCCGGAGGTGGTGGCGCGAGAGTTGATGGAGATTTTACGGCTGGCATCGCTGGTCATTGCAATATCCTGCATTGCTTTGTCCCTAGCAGTTAGTGGCTCGTCAGTGACAGCGCTCTCATTCTTTTCATTTGAGTCGTCATCGTCAACAGATTCAACAGCGATTTCGGCTGGTTTCGTTAACCCGAATGGTTGTCGTTTTCTAAGACCACCAGCTGGTTTCGAACTGTTACTGTCTTCTCTGGCGCCTTCAGGATTGGTGCTGAACATTGGAAGCTCTGGGTTGGAAAAGGTATCAGCGCGACGAGGAACGTGGAGAGGAATTTCGTTGACACAAGTTGCAAAGAATTTCACCAGCTTTGTACGACGGTTTCCTTGTAGTAGTCCGTCTGAAAAGTTGTTTCTATAGGTGACATTTACGGTCAAGGAAATACGATCCAGGTCGTCATAACCGGTAATTTGAACATACGGATTGGGCATAAAGTCACGGTCATTGATAGCCAAGAACTCGTCAAGACGAGCCTTGAAGTTGTCAATATCATCTGCGCTTGTTTCGGGCAGACCAAGCGTGAAGGTGAATGGGGTACTCATAGGGCCAGATCGAGTAGTATTATCAATCCAAAGAGTATTCAACACTGCATTTGGAGCTTGTCGGATAACACCACTGGATGTGTCCTTGAGAACCGTATAGAGGAGCGATATTTCAATCACAGACATTGTAGAATTAACCCCGTTCAGCGAGATGGTAACAATGTCGCCAACATCTAGAGGATGTTTCACAAATAAGAAGACACAAGATGCCAAGATTTCTTGGGCAGTAGCAGAAAAAACGAAGGACAATGCAAGCAAACTTGAACCCAACGTAGCAAGAACCGCACCAACACTAGGAGCCAGCATACCAATAAATACAATGATGACGATGATACCAACCAAAAATAACAAGACACTGTGGAGTTTGCCAATAGCCGAATCCATATCTCGAAGAGATCTATAGATGGTCTTGCGCTCTTTACAGATTTCTCTCACAGAAGCGACAATTTCTGGGAGCGTAAGGTCTCCATTTCCATCCTTGTCAAGGCTATCAAACAAGGCTCTCGCTTCATTTTCATATTGGACACCTATGACTTCAAGCAAGTCATCGATGGTGAGGGCATCGGAATCTTCAAGAACAAGCGATTTCCAGATTCTACCAGCAAGTATTTCAGCAAGAAATTTACTCTCAAGTGAGTCCGAAACTACCTTGTATGCCGATGATTGTTGAGTTCTGGATCCACGGAAATCTCTAGCGACATTTCCAAGCGCGTTGGCAGCAGAACCAACAACACGATGCATGGTGCCAACAACTTTTTGCATATTTTCGTTACCAGCAATAACCTGGAGTCCTTTCATTTTGCGACCTTTCTGCAGTAAAGCACCACTTTCCAACGTCATATCCTCTTCTTCGAATTCTTCACAATATTGAGGGAAAACTCTATAGGCAGCTTGAAGAAGAAGCGATAATGTGCTGACTGCTTGCTTATTCGTTTTAATACGAGCGGCAAATCTAGTCTTATGGAATGAGACTGATAGGAGATGTATAAATAATCTTTCTGCCAAAAAGATAAGGGAAGAGATTAACAAAGCAACAAGGATATTATTAACCACTCGCTGCCAGTGCTGGGTAAGAGTAGCATCTTTCAAAGCTCGGTGGTTGTATGACAGCAAGGGGATAAAAGTGATAAACGAAACAAAAGCCCAAAATACAAGAGTGATGGCTAATTCTAAAGCAGCCAAAATACTGGTGTATTTTCTCCATCCAGGGCTTACAATGCCAAAAAAGACTCCCACGACGGCTGGCAAGAAATGAGCAACAATCCTACTAATCCATAATGAACCCCAAACAACTTCGATCCAGATAAAGAGCCACATAAGACTGCTATGACCTAGAGATGCATTTGGGTTTGCCCAGGCACCAATGGCTAGAGGAATAAAAAGAATGATTGCTAATGGTAACCAGTAGATAAAAGCTCTCGTGATGAGGGTTTTGGACAGTATAGTAACGTAAAAGTTTCGCATAGAAGTTATGAATTTACTAGGAGAACGAGAAGCTTTACGAGTCTTTTGTTTCTTTCGTTTACTACTATGACCTCTCTGTCGTTTGCCGTCGTCACCGTCTGGAGTTGATTCTCGAGTTGAATCTTCTCCTCTATCTAACTGGCTCACAACCTCTTTGATATCTGGCAGTTCTTCCTCGTCACTATCGTTTTCTTCCATTACAATTGGCAAGTGATGTTCAATATCTTTTTGAGAGAAGACGCTATCATGAGGGCGAAGATTTTCTCCACCAGGAGACAAGGTATCCCGGTGGGCAGAATCATCACCACTACCGCCATGCTTTTCCGAGTCTCCTCGATTATGCTCTTGTTCATATTGGTACTGCTGCTGATTTCTTGAAAACAGAGATCGCATCGATCTCACCGATCGACGAGAATGCAAGTCAGCTGCCATTCCGGCACCTTGATTAGCAGGAAGCAGACCAGCTGCTTCTTCGGTCATGGGGCCAGAAGTGAATGGGGAAGTTGCTGGTGGTATTTCTGAATGAGAAGTGATACCAGAAGTGGTTGAGATAGGGCTGCCATTAGCAGCAGCAGCACTGGATGTGGTGACTGCTAATTGTGGAACAGCACGCGAAGGTAAATGAGCAGATGGAGGCACATTAGGCAATCCTTGGAGATGCTGCTGCTGATGTTGTTGTAGTGGCCTATAAGTAGGGAACTCGGCTTGGTGATCTGATACAGCTCGTCTAGGAACTGACAGTGGTTGGACTCGATTGACCGAGTTGGTGGAGTCCACGTAGGGTTCACCATCACCCGGACCGGGGTTTTGAGGATAGTTTCGATCCATAGTTCTGCTCAAAAGAGTTCAGGGGTAAACGACAGCAGAAAAGAAAATCAGATCAGACCAGATCGCATTAATCTGCTTATGTATATATATATCTCGTCTATCGTTTGTTGTGTAACAATTGTAAAAGCACGTTATCTTAATCTTTAATCGTCGTCATTCGTTTCGCGCGTACAATCCACAAGTATTTATACATTCTAAGTAGATGCTCGTCTCGCTTGGCTCTGTACGGAAACCGCTTTTTTCTGAAACATCTCTCTCTTCTTTCATCATGCGCACAAAAATATGTACGGTCCCTGGTGCGGCTCACACAAGCTCATGCTACAAAGTTATTTATATACACACATCTGATCCACCAAACACGGATATATT
The DNA here is from genome assembly GCA_030565085.1 of Sugiyamaella pinicola. Taxonomy (NCBI): domain Eukaryota; kingdom Fungi; phylum Ascomycota; class Dipodascomycetes; order Dipodascales; family Trichomonascaceae; genus Sugiyamaella; species Sugiyamaella pinicola. Next base: position 13,348 of record JAJMAW010000139.1, read on the forward strand.
ACCAGTGATCAGGCACACCAACAGCAACCAGACCCTCTGTAGATTGGCATCGGCAGTCGGTACTTTCCGAACCCGTCCTGCTCGGTTCGCGCAGCAGCGCCTGACTAGTGCAGTCCAGGCCAGCTTTTTATGTAGTCATGAAACGGTTATGTCTCACTCGTCGTCCAGCATACTCACGACGCTTCGGAGGTGCCAATATGCCTCTCCGGAGGCTGGGCTTCGCCTAGAACTGGTTGCTCCGCTTTGCGCTATTGCCTCCAAGCGATCCAAGCATGGCCAATGCCACTATCGCTACCATCACCATTTGACAGCACACTGATTCAACGCACGGCTAGTATAGCTTCCTCATTTTTCACACTGCTAGCTCACTGTTAGCGCATTCTCAGTGGCCTTGGCTTCTTCGTCTGTGTCAGTAATGTAAAGACAGTGCGTAACAATATTATGTCAGCTTACCGCATCCCAGGCATGTTTGACGTAGTAGTAGTCTATAGCCAATGCTAAATTGCTTTAACGTTAAGCTTTAACAGTTGGCTTTGGATCTGGCTGCTGCTCTAGATCAGCCAAGCGAGGCGAGGGCGAGGCCAGTGACGTTCCAGCGAGGCCATTAAGCCACTGATGAACAGCGTCACAAAGACAGCCTCCCATAACAAGCGCGGTTGCTCTGGCCGACGACGTATGATGATTCCATATCGCGCAGTTGACACGGTTTCCGCATACTTGAAACAGAACATTATGCGGCTATCGCGCTCGGCATTTACCCCTGAGTTCACCACTGCTCGCGGTCGCTCCGTGAACGGCGGGGCTCCTCTGGCCATGGCCATGCCTCCGGGGGCCGGGCTCTGCCCGGACACGTTGTGCTCGCTTCGCGAGCGACTCGGTAATATGACTGGTATTAGTATGAGACACTCGAGCGAAGCTCGAGCTACGGGTCCGGGCAGAGCCCGGCCCCCGGAGGCAGAGGGGAAGGCAGGAGAGAGAATTTATTGGTGTATATAAATAAATAAATAGAGCGAGAGACGGTGTGACTAGTCGTTGCGGTGGCCGATTTTGCTTTCCCAGTTGTGAGCACGCTCAAAGCCGTTCGAACCAGTTTGGTAGTCGATGAAGGCTTTCATGATACGGTCGCGGGACGTTTCGACAAATGGACCGTGTTGGACAATGGGTTGGTCTAGCACCTTGCCGGCAATGACTACGAATCTGGCTTCTTCAGAAGCGGCTTCGTCGACACTGACTTGGATGCCGTCGCCGTCACGGTCGAAGATCACGGCGTGGTATTGAGGAACATTGGTGGTATTGTTGACTTTGATGTTTCCTGAAAGAAGGTAGAGGAACCCATTGAAGTCGCGAGGTAGCTCCTGTTCAATGCTCCCGCCAGGCTGGATCTTGACGTCAAGGAACCACACGGGTGTATACGCAAGGTCTTTGACCGACTCGATGCCGTGCGAGACACCGGAAATCACCTTGACCTCGACCTTGTCAGTAGGCTGGGCAATAGGTATTTCGGCCGCCATAAGATCTCTGTAACGAGGCTCGCATGATTTCAGTTCCTTGGGCAAATCAACCCATAATTGCATACCCTCAGGGTACACACCATCATTGCCAATACGGGGCATTTCTGCATGGACAATGCCACGACCAGCAGTCATGAACTGCAGATCTCCAGGCCCAATTGTACCAGCATTGCCAGTGAAATCCTCATGGTCAATATAACCCTTGATCATGTAGGTGATGGTTTCTTGGCCACGGTGAGGGTGGTCAGGGAACCCAGCTTTAGGCCCAGCAATGAAGTGATCCAACATTAAAAAGGGGGAAAAGTTACGTACAGACATTGTGCCAATAGACCGTCTGACACGAGCGCCAACGCCTTCTGACTGTTCGACAGCCAAGAACTTTTTGAGGATGGCTCTTGGAACAAACGTCTTGACGGCAGCAGTAGCAGTAGCAGTAGAAGACATAGTAGAATTAGAAAGAATTACCGAGTTGCTGCTGTGGAAAGTTAAATATATAGCCAGTAGACCAATTACAACTGAGAATAACAGAGGATAGTAATAAGACGCAGGAAACGATTTGATATTCAGACCTTTATCAGCGACAGTAGAAGACTGTTGTTTTGTTTGATGTTGTTGCTGTTGATTCATTTTCTCAAAAAAGATTTCCATCTCCTCGTGCCAGGCTCGGGCTATTTATATCAAATCCTGATAGCCCTGATCCATACCCGTTCAATCATCAGCCTTAACACTTTTCCTATGCAGGTAACGCCGTTAGACTCATTGGTAATACTTTAGTAAAATGTCTACCATAACAGCCGTGCTCAACCCTGTTCAGCCACATTACTAGTCAGCCACGCTTAAACGTTCAGCCTACGAGCACAAACTGGCAAAACCGTTTACCGGTACCTGCGTCCGTCGCAGTGGACCCTGCTGGGGAGTCTCCAGCCCTCAGCTCAGCCCACCCAGCTCAGACCCGCTTCGCGGAGTGATTGGACCAGGCCGCGTTACGCGAAGAGTTATAGCTCCGCTTCTCGGAAACGCAGGCACCATACTCTGAAACGAGCGAAGCGAGCGGTCCAGTCAGGGTCCATCCAGGGTCTCTTGATTCGCCTCCGGCGGCTGGGCTCCGCCCAGACCCGTTGCTCCGCTTCGCGGAGATGCAGGGACCACACAGAACGAACGAAGCGAACGAAGCGTCATGTGTGTCGACGATGTGGGCTCTGCCCACCATTGGCATCGGAAGAATACCACGACTTCCGCCATTGCAAACGAACGAGCGAAGCGAGCAACGGGTCTGGGCCGAGCCCAGCCGCCGGAGGCAGACCAGGGGCGAGAACGACCGTCTCAGACAGAGAGGGGGCTAGGGAGTAGATATAACATTAAATAAAGTAATGCTTTCTTGCCGTCAGTGCCGTTTTGAAAGTGCTATTTATAGTAATAAGAATGTAGACTGGCAGGACAGGCCAAGGGGCGCGCCAGGCGCCAGACACACAAGAAAGGGACTGGTATGAAGTCTATAGATTAGAAATTATTGTGGAGGTGTTGGTGGTGGTGGTGGGTGGTGATGTGGAAGTTTTACAAAATAGTGTAACCGCCATCAATGACAATGTCCGAGCCGGTACAGAAGGCCGACGCTTCAGACGCAAGCCAAATGCACGCACCAGTGAGCTCGTCGGGGTCGCCGAGTCTGCCCAACGGAGTGCGATCCTTCCATTCGTTGAAGAGCGTGGTATAGGACCGGTTCAATGCCGTGTCCATATAACCGGGGGAGATAGAATTACAGCGGATGCGGTGAACAGCCCATTCAGCAGCAAGTGATTTCATGAGATGTTTGACGGCCGCTTTGGACGCATTATAAGCCGACTGCGGTTGTGGCCAGTTGACAATAGAGCCAGACATTGACGCGATAAACACAATGGTACCACCATTGCCCTGGGCAATCATATGTTTGGCAGCCGCCTGGGTCACAAGGAACGAACCATTAAGATTAATATCAATGACACGGCGGAACTTCTCAGGAGCATACTCTTCGGCGTGGAAAAGGTCAGCTACACCAGCCGAATTGACAACAACGTCAATCGAGCCCAGGTCGCGTGCAATCGAGTCCATAATATCATTGACAGCAACCTCATCACGTACATCGACCTTGTAGAATTGAGCTTGCACTCCATACGCACCATGAAGCTTTTTAATCGCATCAAGCCCAAGATCTGTCTGGACATCGAGGATGGCGATTCCCTTTAATCCAACCGAGCAAAGACCTTCGGCCATGGAGAACCCAAGACCACGGGCACCACCAGTGACAACGGCAACTTTGCCATCAAGACGAAACTTAGCAAGAAAGTTCTTGGGTTCAAAAGGAACATCAGGAAGAGAAGCATTGGCGGCAGCAATATCAGCAGCCGAAGGAGGAGGAGGCACTACGGCACTTCTAGCAGATGAGTTATTGTTATGGTCAGTCATGGTTTGTATTTAAAAGTTGAGGTTTCCAAAATAAAAAAAAATGAGAGTGTTGTTCTTTGGTTAACTTTTTGTTGTTCTTGTCTGTGTGATAAGATGGCTGGTATCCGATGGCTGGTGATGTTTTCTCCGCAATTGGGTCTATGCTTATTGTTAGAACAAATTCAAATCCGGGTTAATCAGCTTCTTTTATATGAAAAATATTTTTAAAAACCAATCCGGAGAAGAAGTGAAAATAAAAAAAAATCTTTCTTTCATAAACCCAGAAAAACAAAAAAATATCACAATCAAACAATAAGAGATGATGATATGCGCAAGGACAGGAAGGCAGGGTAGGCAAGCCAGGCAGGGCGGAAAGCCAGCCGGGCCAGTTACGCATACGATGATGATACAGCCGTCCGTCCCCTACCGAATACTACTACTATATCCAGTAACGATCCCTCGCTGATTGTTCTTCTTTATCTGTCGGTTCACTACATCATCCTGCATAGAATAAACGTACTTACTGAGCAAACTTGTCCTGGTGATATTTTTTAACCGGGGTTAGTTTGATTACTGTAGCAATAATAGTGGTAGTGAAAGGCCGATGCGGTTGTCAGGTGACGTAGAGTGGTGCGTCAGGTGACGTAGAGGTGCGACAGTAGATACCGGCAGACCTAACTGGCTATATAATAACAATACAGGCGGACGTAAACAATTATTGACAATTAATAGCGAACTATGATAATGAAGATGGGTCGAAGGTCGAATGCGATGTTTGTTGATTGATAGTTGATGTTGATGTTGATGTTGTCTTATATAGTAGCAGTACAAATAAATATGAAAGCTTTTACAAGACATGCCATTTATGGTCCTTTTATAGTTGTTCTGCTAGCTTCACTCCCCCTCATCTCTCATTCTCTTAGTCCATTGAACCAGCCAGAAATCTCAACTCCATCAATAAACCCCATCCCTTTCTCCTCTTTTCTCATTATTCCCAACCAGAGATTCACGCTTAACTGCCAGCTACTGACTGACACGCGCACGCGCGTACACCATGGCGGTCGCTTACGGGCTTACTTCCCAACTCAGAAGTATACGCGACCAGCCTACTTCCTAACCATCCAGGCTGGCTTCGCCTGGTCCACGCTGGTCGCTGGGTCGCCTCCGGCGGCTGGGCTCTGCCCAGACCCGTAGCTCGAGCTGCGCTCGAGGGCTGGGACCACATCGCTGCCGCTACCACCACAACCACCGCCGTCGCAGCACGAAGCAGCTCGCGTAGCGAGCACAACGGGTCTGGGCAGAGCCCAGCCGCCGGAGGCGCACCGCCGCCACCCCCTGGGCCCAGACAGATTGATCACCAGCTCATCGGTGGGCGGACCCGGATCAATAGCCAACTTAGGAAACATAATTGTAAATTGTGGAATTTTCATGTTTATCAGCCCAGCGAGCCCGTTGGGTTCAACTCCGAACATGGATTCCGATCTCTGTGATCTGCGTAGAACGGAGATATTTATCCGCTGACGCCAGGTTTTTCCGCTCTTTGATTGATTTCTATTCTTAGCACAGTCCAGATTAATTGTGCCTGGCCAATTGGTGGGTCGTGCTGCTTCGCGGTGGGTCGCTGTCTCCGGCGGCTGGGCTTGGATCTCTTTCTTCTTTCTCGGTTGTTGCTGAACTCATTCGACTGAAAGTTCTGGCGGACGTTGGTTGTTACCTCCGCTCTCGGCATGCGCATTAACCGTCCTGCAACCTTAAATCGTATCTTTAAATCCAGGGTGGGACAGCACTCACTGTATGGGTGTGCAAGAGGAAGGTGCTAACAGGTTCGTGAGATGTTTTTGCCTCGTGCAGATCCCCCTGAAATTACCCACTATAGCAATTCGTCCAGTAGCAGCGCATCGCCCGAGGGAAGCGAGCAACGGGAGCAGGAGTCTGCCTCCGGCGGCTGGGCTCTGCCCAGACCCGTAGCTCCGCCTCGCGGAGTGTTTGGGTCGTGGACTCGAATTACCCACTACATCAATTCACCCAGTCGCAGCACCTCGTCCGAGCGAAGCGAGCAACGGGTCTGGGCAGAGCCCAGCCGCCGGAGGCAGAGCACAGACAAAGTCGGCAGCGGGGGCCCACCAAGGGAGAAAAATACTAAATAAAACATAAAATAACAAATTATATGGCAGAATGCGGCAGTACGACGGCTAGAGAAGCTCGACGTAGTTTGCAGGGAAAATGCCCTGTTTTGTGGCAGTGCTACCTGTCCACCAATCGTCTTTGGATTCGCCCCGTTTGACGATGTTGATGACATCGCCTTTGCGGAACGAGAGGTCGCCGTCCTGCTCGCCGTCAAAACTGAACAGTGCAACTGCTTTCTCGTCTCCTACGTTTGGAGACACAGGACGAGGTCGGGACGGTCTGGATGATGATGATGATGATGGCGCAATGCGTTGAGACGGCGCGTGTCTGCCGCCGCCGCCACCACCACGGCCATAGTAGTTGTCTTCTTCATCCTCGTCGTCATACCGTCTACTTCCTCCTCCCCGTGGTTTGGCGGCTGTGGGACGGCCAGGAGGATGGTCAGAATATGTCGACTTGAAATTGCTTCTAGCCATACGCCGAGTCACGTCGTCAACTCCTCGATCTCGATCTCGACGGTCATTGCGGTCATACAGTCCATCGTCGTCTTCCTCGACGTATCGTTTGCTTCCACCTGACCTAGACGACGCTGGCTGGTCATAGATATCATCTTGCCAGCTACTACCACCTCTACGAGGTGCACTACCTGTGCCACCACCTCCTCCTCTTCTTCTGTCGCCGTAAACATCCCCGTCATCCTCCTCAGCATCCTCATCATCGTACCCGCCTCTTCGAGAATTGCCTCTCCTTGGAGTATAGTTGCCAGAGCTACTGTCAGACACATAGTCAGGAATATCATCATAATAATCGTCGTCAAAGTCCGAAGGTCGTACGCCTCTAAACACTCTTGATTCTAGTACTCTGAACAAAGTGTCGCATTCAGGTGGAGGGTCGACTCTGCCAGCGAGAATGGACTTGGCAGTACAATTGTTGCCATAGAACTTACGGTTGGCTTCACGGCGCTCTACCAAAACCGAGCCTTCGAGTGAGATGCCAGCGAATAGTCCTTTTGTTTTTGAGTACGAGAAAACTGCTGCCACCGACTTCATCGACGCTGACCCAGCCGCCTCGGCATTTCTTCCTAACGGCCCAGCTGCTAATGACACATTTCCGCCCAGTGTAATTGAGCCCGCTTGAGCAAACGTGTCAACGGCCGACTTAGTGTTGAGAATAAACACAAAATCCGTCAGCTCGGCGCCAATCTGCCCTCCAACCCCTGCACCAGCAGTGACAACCGCCGACGGGCCTGACCACGAACCATCTGGTAATCTGGCCACAATGACACCGGAGCCAGCACGGCCCGAGAACAAAAACCCGGCCTTCAAAACTGTCAACACAACCAACCCCTTGGCATTGGCCAAAACATGCGCCGGTATCACCATATCCTGACCCAGGATCTGGTTCGGCTTGACAAACGATGCCAGCACTTTGGCTGCCTTCCTATAACCTCTGTTAGAACGATTCTGTCTGACGGGCGGCGGTTCTGCCTCCGGCGGCTGGGCTCCGCCCAGACCCGTAGCTCCGCTTCGCGGAGGGCTTGGAGCGTGGACTTGTAGCTGGCTTCGCTGACTCTCACTCGACGCTCCAAGCCCTCCGCGAAGCGGAGCTACGGGTCTGGGCGGAGCCCAGCCGCCGGAGGCAGAGCCCCGGCTTCATCGTCTTACCTTGCCTCTTTACCGAGACTTCGAGGAACCGGATTGTTGATACCCATGTTTGTATGTGAGTGTACACTGCGGCTATGTCGGATATTTGGATTTCTACTGTAATGACCAGACGTCTGCTGTTAAATTGGTTTATCTACCAGATTTTGCAGTGATATTTCCCGGTCTGACTGATGCTAGTAGTGTGGAATATGAGATGCTGTGGAGGTGAATATGCTTGCTGTTGCCGCTGGTGCTTCTGTTGTGGCTTCGTCGTTTGTCGTTGTCGTCGTATGTTCTCGGATAGCGAAGTGTCAGTACAAATGCGTTCACACCATCTAATCTCCTATGTGCGGCAGGTAATAAAGGACGTGGCAGGGCGCAGGTAGCGAGCGTACCGTAGATCTCCGCCGCAAGCGCCTCGCTCTTTACATGCGCGCCGCGGTCCTTGTATGTGGATATGGAGATTGAGATGGCGCAGGGTCCAAGTATCGGCAGATAACGTTTACCCTTACCTCTCACTGTTTTCTGTACAATGGCAAGAGATCTCTATCTTTTAGTAAAAGGACTTTGGTGTTATCGAGTTGTGTAGCCTTGTACGTGACTACACAATTGTATGACTGCTGTTCAAAGTATATATATACATACTACCATCAGTTGTATGAAATTCTCCTTGAAAAAGTGTAGAGCGAACATCGAGATACGCACGGGTGTAGGCGACAGTAGACCTCTTAGAAAGACCAGCTATACAGTAATTCAAAGATATCACAGACTACTTCTTGATATGAGTGACTATATACGTCTTTCACTACAACTACTATACCAATCACGTGACTATATGTAAACAATACAGGATAAGGGTATGTAACTAACGTAGTATAATGCTATTAATGAGGTATCTGTAATTTCAGACTGGATTTTAGCAATAAGTTTGTTAGCAAACATACAGTCGTTATTAGTTTTTTAATACAGAAACAATATGCTGAGATTCCGAAACTAGTGCTGTATTTTAGAAAGCGTTTCTAGAAAATTGTTTTACACCCCCCTAAGCAACTTTTTGTATGATTATACAGGGGATGATAGGCGATCTAATTTAAAGTACACCCAAACCGCTATCTTTGTACATATATATCTATCAGGTTTACCTGGAGTTTGCCCAATTGTCGCCTCCAATACGGCCAACAGTTAAATACTGATGTGACCGGAACTGACGACAGAGACGAGGGCCACGAGGAAGACACGAGCGAAATACCAATCTACGTCGAGCTGTCACAGGCCGAGCGGCACCCTGCAGCAAGACGCAGGGTTCGCCAGATATTGCAGCGGCGCCTATATCTCATTCTACATTAACATTGGCTTGTCACCATAACCACACTGATCAGAAAACCACGAATCCTCGAGCGTAGCTCGAGCAACGGGTCTGGGCAGAGCCCAGCCGCCGGAGGCAGAACAGGGACAGGCGCGATCCACCCTTGCCCTCTAGGTAACTGGCTGCAGTGTTACGTTAGCTATGCATAATCACGGATTAGACGGCTGCCGACCGCCGTTCAGGGAGGAAGCAACATCGAATGGGAAATACAATAGGAACTGGCGGTGGTGATTAGAGTTTTGATTTCATTTCACCACAACACAACGTTTCTCATACTACGAATCGTGGTTGGTTCAGCTTTATATATCTTATCTTTTTGCTCTTCTCGATCTTTGCATTAGCATTGATCTATTCACTCTTTGCTGTATCTATCTTCACGGTTGTTTACAGACAGGTGTATGTGTGATAATCTGGAACTATGTTTTTACGTACTATAAAGATATCAAGGCCGGTTGGTCCCGTTCATTTGCCCCTTGGCAGGTACCCAGCAAGTACTGGGATGATGATCCAGCAGTCAATTGGACGACAAATGGACCAGGCGACCGTTAACAATGCCAAAAGGTTCCACCATTTCCAATTGAGTCGTTCAACTGCGAATATGAATGTTATCTGCCACCCGTTCTCTCACTCCGTCTCATGTCGCTCCTTTTCAACTTCGAACAATTCAAAGGCGAATCCTCGCATCAAGAGTTTTTTTGGTAAAAACTTCCTCTTGAAAACATTCTATTACTCAACTTTTGCAATTGGTGCCACTGTTTCTGTCATCGTTACTGGTCTGGCTGCTTTCTTCATTTATGATGCTACAACCTATTTCAAGTCGGAAGACGCCGAATGCGAAGTCGAGGTGCCTCAATTAGCGCTTGTACCTGTTCGTGGCGGGCCCAAAAACCTCCCCATTTGCTACAGTTACCTTGATAGTGAAGAATCAGCAGCTAAATCCAACTTGAAAGATAAGCCACGTCTAGTCATTCTAGGCACCGGATGGGGATCGGTCGCTTTGTTAAAAGACATTGATCCTGATCTTTATAATATCACGATTATATCTCCTACAAACTACTTTCTTTTTACTCCTATGCTCCCATCTGCTACAGTAGGTACTCTAGATTTGCAATCTTTGGTTGAACCAATTCGTAAAATATGTCATCGGGTACATGGTCATTTCTTGACTGGTACGGCAGAAAATGTTGTTGTTGAAGAAAAACTCGTAGAGGTCAAAGGGTACACGGCAACTGGCGAAGAACAATTATTTTATGTCCCATACGACAAATTGGTTATTGGTGTAGGCTGTATTACGAATACTCACGGTGTTTCGGGACTAGAACATTGTAATTTCCTCAAGACTGTCCAAGACGCTCGTAATATGAGAGGTAAGATAGTGGCCAATCTCGAACAAGCATGTCTACCAACAACAAGCGATGAAGAAAGAAAGAGACTGTTAAGTTTTGTAGTGTGTGGCGGTGGACCCACTGGAGTTGAGTTGGCTGCAGAAATCTATGATCTGCTGAACGAGGATCTCGTCGAACAGTACCCGAAAGTTATTAGAAACGAAGTATCTGTCCATGTCATTCAATCCAGATCTCATATTCTGAACACCTATGATGAGAGTATCTCCAATTACGCCATGGAACGATTCAAAAACGATAATATCGACGTTTTGGTAAACTCGCGAGTCGACAAGATTCTTCCTGATCGGGTATTGTTCTATCAAAAGTGTGAGGACGGTAGTAAACTTTACAGAGAGTTACCGTTTGGGTTATGCGTTTGGTCCACTGGTGTCGACCAAGCCCCAATAACAAAGAGAGTGGTTAAATCGCTAGGACCTGAATTCCAGAGAAACAAGCGTGCAATTGAAACAGATTCTCATTTGCGAGTGTTTGGAACCCCCCCTGGAGAAGTTTATGCTATTGGAGATTGTGCCACCGTACGAACAAATGTCGTTGAGGATTTAAAGAACCTTCTTCGCCACCACGTTTTGCGCCACCGCCGATTCAGTCTCACTGGGCCCAATAGAATTTCCGACAGCGAACTGGCCAATATTAGCATCACGTACCCTGAACTTGAAGAATTGATTGGCGTTATCAAGAAAAAATATCCTCAGACAACAGAACATCTGTCCAAGGTTAAGGGTCTTTTTGATGAATTTGATCTTGACCGTTCTGGTACACTAAGTCTCGATGAGTTGACGAACCTTGTTCATGCAGTTGACGAGAAAATCACTTCTCTACCAGCCACGGCCCAGAGAGCTAATCAGCAGGGCAACTATCTCGGTAAGAAGCTCACCCGTCTAGCCAAAGCGCAAGGTACCGTCAAACTCAGCGACATTCAGGACGATGACATCGACGATGCCATTTACCGTCCTTTTGTATACAAACATCTCGGCTCCCTTGCATATATCTCCAATGCCGCTGTTTTCGACTTCAACGGCAAGAGCTACATTGGTGGACTTATAGCAATGTACCTCTGGAGAGGAGTATACTTTGCGCAAACTGTTTCACTTCGCACTCGTGTTCTCATGTCCATGGGATGGCTCAAGCGCGGTCTCTTTGGAAGAGACCTGTCATCCATGTTCTCCAATGACACCAAGAGTGCTACCCCTGAAAAATAGATTCCCGTATATATACTTGTTTATCTACCTGTCCCGTACCTGCCGCTCTGCTTCGCGGGATATCTCCTGGGTCTGCCTCCGGCGGCTGGGCTCTGCCCAGACCCGTAGCTCCGCTTCGCGGAGGGCTTGAATCGTACTCAAAACGGTGAGTGCGATCTAGCCCTGCCTCCGGCGGCTGGACTCCGTCCACGATCCAATCCCTCCGCGAAGCGGAGCTACGGGTCTGGGCAAAGCCCAGCTGCCGGAGGCGTGGATAGGGTGGTAGCCGTGCATATAGTTATCAGATCGTCCTAAACAAGGAAGCAATCATCCAATCAGATAACTCGCGCCGGTTACCGAAAACGGATAAATTGATTTGATTGATAAGATTTTTCTGATACTTCTTTGACTGATCGTGAACATTAAGACAAGCAGCTGCCAGCAGAAAGCTTTGTCACCGATAACAAGCTGACAGGAGAAAATCGTTATAAAGTACATTAATTCGTGATGCTTTTATAGAAATAAACTAGAAATAAATAATAATAATAGTAATACTACACACTCTCTCTCGCTCTCTAGTCAAATTCTTTCAATTTTTCATTACAGGCGTCTATGATTTGTTCTGCTTCAAGAAGTCGTCGCTTGTATTTAGCTAGCTTGTCTTCGAATTTCTGCTTTTTGGCAAGAACATAATCTTTTGCCTCGCTTCCCTTGAGGAATTCCAGCATCTCAAGCTCAGATTTATCAGGCGTAGCAGCAGCAGCAGCTACTTCACTCCTACCAGCCTTAGCAGGTTTGGGAATACTGTCTTCATCTTCAACTGCATTTAAAATCGAGGCAATTCGTAGATTCTTTTCGTCGTCATCAGTATACTTTCGTTTATTCGTCGTCGAAGCAGCTGGCCTGTTCTGGGTCTCAGACACAGATCGAACTACATTGACTTCAGTAATATGCGAGATACTTGGCAGTCTTTGCGACGACGATGAACTCGATGAAGATGAACTAGTCGAAGTAATTGACGAATTACTAACTATTCTTCTGCCATCCCAACTAGGTCGGAATGCATGTGTGAAATCAATTGGCGGAGGAACATAAGTATCTCTATTCACAATTGGCTCCTCTGCGTGTGACGATGGTGGTGACGAAGAGTCAGAAATAGAGCTCGTGGTTTCTCGTGGTTGCCGTTGCCGTTGTGGAGAACCATGTGCCGACATCAGAGGCGGTAGTCTTTTGGATGCCGTTGAAGTTGGAAAGGTAAATGTAGAATTGAGTTGATGTTGATGGGAAGGAGGGTTGGGAAGAATGGTAGAGGTGGGGGTGGTCGTGGGTTGGGGGAAAACCGGCCGTGAGCTGGTGCTGGCATTAGGGTTTGGAAATGTTTGGGTACTGTGAGCAGTACTAGGAGGAGAGCCAGAACCGACAGAATTGTTGGATAATGGAATGGAAGTAATGGTTGATGATTGGTGAACAGTGGGAACTGGTGGTGCTGGAGGAGGAGGCATTGAGGCCTTAGTAGCTGTAGCAGGAGTTGTGGCGGCAGTAATGGTGGTGGAGGTAGTATTGGGGTTATCACTGGCAGTAGAGTTATCTGATGACGATGGAAATACATAATACTTTGCAGGCGACTTTGGCTGTCTTGGTGTATAAGCGTTGATCTTTAATGTAGAAGTTGTTTCGTTGAAACTTGTTTGCTGTGGCTGCGAAGAAGGCGACTGCTGTGCCGCTACAGATAACTCATCGCCTTGTTCTTCGGAATTCTGGTTTTGTAATTGAGAAATAACCCTTTTACGTCGTTTAATAATACTCTTTTTCATTCCTACTGGACGATGAAACCCATGAAGTCGGTAATAAAGCCCACATGCGTTACAAATGGTATGTCCCACATCGTCTCTTCTCCAGAGAGGAGTGATAGTCGTTCCACAGTTTTGACATGAGATGACAACGGCAGAAACACCATCTTCTGGAGACGACGCATTAGCAGCTCCAGGAGAAGTGGGTACTGCATTGGCCAAAGTGATGCTACCAAGAGTCGAATCCCCTGGCGTGTTAACCACACTTTCAGTATCTGAAGTTGAAGCCTTAGCGACTGCAGCCTGAAAATCCAAAGTAGTTCGATGTCTACCTGTTCTTGCAATTCGATTGTTAAATGCAGGGCATCCTGAACATGCGCTTGAGCCTCCCGTACCATTACAATGTCCATCTCCAGGACATGTACCTTGACAACCATCAGTTTCTGAGGCAGAAAGAGCGTGGGACTGAGTCGAAGACGATGTTGGGGACGGCGTAGAGCCTTCTTCAAGTTTAACATCATCTCCACTTAACCAGATGGTAGTTGTCTGAGGGGGTCTTTTAAGGTTCACAGGACGAGAAGTATTTCTTGCCTTGAGGTAGAGACCGCATGCGTTACAGATGATTTCACCGTTAGGAGCCCTACGCCAGAGCGGAGTTCTAGTAGTGCCGCAGTTTGAGCATATTTGAGCAGTTGGTACACTCGAATTAGCTGCTGGAGGACTGCCAGCGGTTGTATGATGATGATGCGTTGTATTTTGCTGGGAAAGTTCTTTTACTGGGAGGTTGGGATCTGGATTGGGGTTGATGAGGGTGGTGGTCGTATTTTGAGATGCAGGTTTGGCAGGTTGTTTTGTAGTTCTCATGACGATAAATGGTGCATAAGGCCGTGGCGAGGTTGCAGTGGTGGGTGTATTAAAGGAACTAACATCTGGAGTTCCAGGTTGGCTGGAGACGGGGCTCTTGTTACCAACAGACTGTATCATTACACCAGTTCCTGGTTGTTTTGTCACTGCCGAAGTTGATCTGGTAGTACTTGTAATTGTTCCATACTGTCCGGGTGTTGCAGCTGGTGCTGGACTGGGAGCTGGTGATAATGGCGTGTTCGTGCTTATAGTGGTAGTAACATGAGTAGGTGGAGGAGTAGTAGATGTGGGTTTAGATGCAGGTGAAGCACCACGATTATTCTCCTCTTCTCTTGCGCTAACTGATGCTAACGCTGCTAAAGACGACGAATGAGCAGCTGGAACAGATCCTGAATTATTCTCTTTCATGCTGCTATCCTTGTTTAGAAAAAAACTTGATTCGGGGCTACTTGACGGTTCACTTAGTTGTCTTGACGATGATGATACAGCTACTGATGAAAGTAGGACTAATTCAGACATGATTTGTAACGAAGTAAGAACCATACAAGATAAAAAAAATTATGGCAGACGGGATTTGAAGGAAAGCTACGATTTCATCGATAGAGAGTAACACAGCAACTAACTATGAGCCTGAACGATTATTAAGAGTGATTTTTTTTTTCTTGGTACTACTAAAAAGGTTAGTTGACTGTTCGCAGTTACTTCTACAGTTGTAACAGCTTTCTCTCAGAAGGTACTTACTTTTTCAGTGGCGATACTTCTTCTTTTCCTCTCTCTTCTCGTGTATCGCTCAGCAAAGAAACAAATCAAATCAAATACAGTCTTGAGTGGACCTTCGAATATATTATCTAATAAATTGCTGCTGTCTGTTGTCGGTTTCTGTCGAATCGTGAAGGGTCTTGCGATAAAGCAAAAGAATATGCTTAGTCAAAAAACAAAAACATAAAAAAATAAAAACGTCTTTTGGTATTGGTAATATTCTAGATCCTGTGAAGTGTACGATATAGTGGTAGGTAGGTAGGTAGGTACGGTCGGTCGGTCGTGGGCGTGGTGGTACTAGGGGTATTAGTGGGCGTAGTATATACAGTAATACTTGTGCTGGTCAGTTCTATCAGCTCTATCAGTTTCTTTAGTAAACTTAGCAGTAGTTGTAGGCAGAGTGTTTTGCCAGTCAATACTAGTATAGTAGGTGGTGGTGGTAGTAGTAGTAGTAGTAGTAGTAGTAGTAAATCTACCAAACGACCGGTGAACAATTATTGTGCTGAGCCATCATTATCATCCCCAGTATTTCTTTATATCGAAGCCATAACACTAGCTTGGCACCGTCGTTTCCATCACTCCACACCATCTGATCACTATACACGATGGCGGCAGAGGGAGGTGCCCCTGCCGGAACAAGTAACCCTTGCCCCTTCTTACCGGTCGTCGAAACTCCCAATAATAAGCCATAAAACCCTAATTTTGATTGGCCCAATCTTAAGATCGAATATTATCTCATACATGAAATCACCTGATTAAGAGTGATCTCCACCGGAACCCTTTATCATTGCGGCGCCGCTTTCCATACTGCCTGAAGATAATTTTTCCAGCCAATGGCATATGTTCTTATTCGGCATTTGCTTTGCACTGCAGCTTATTGGTTTAAAACTCTCCCTTTCTTGGTCGAACTCGGGCTCTGCCCGGACGGGTAGAAATACAGGGACGTAGCCCCGTGCTGTTGCGCCGCACGCCAAATGGCTCAACCCCCCACGCGCCGCATGCGCTGCGGAAGATCCATGCAGTATATGCATGGATGTGCATTCCGCATTCTGCAGGCATATGCTCCTAATTCTGCGTTGTTTCTGCTCCCTGGGATGGAAACACGAGTCCATAAGAGCGGCGCGTACGGCTGTTCAAACTTCGTGGTATTTGTATATATATTTACCTTCTGATTAGTCCATTTCATTCTTAAGAACCAATATATTGCGTTCAATTTACTATATTTTGCTATCTTC
Source organism: Sugiyamaella pinicola (assembly GCA_030565085.1). Lineage (NCBI taxonomy): Eukaryota > Fungi > Ascomycota > Dipodascomycetes > Dipodascales > Trichomonascaceae > Sugiyamaella > Sugiyamaella pinicola. The sequence goes on from JAJMAW010000139.1 coordinate 29,648, forward strand.
CGATGATGAAGACTATTCTCAATGTTGAGTTGATTTACCACTTAGCGCTTACTGCTTGTAAGTGACTGTGAACGACTAAGAAGGAACAACCGCTGTAGAATTTTTCAATTAAAACTATATTTGGCTTTGGCTTTGTATATATCGTTGAGGATTACCGTCACCTTTTAGCTGTCAGTTGAGCTGACAACTGGGCTGACGGTTGAACTGCCAGCTAAAAGGTGACCGAGGGCTATTTGCTGTTGAAATTGCTGGACCATCTGCTGCTGCTGCTGATGCTGTATCTGTTGTAACTGCTGCTGAAACAATTGAAATTGCTGCTGCTGCTGTTGCTGCATCTGTTGCAACTGTTGCTGAAACTGTTGAAACTGGTCCTGCTGCTGAACCTCCTGAATCTGTGGTACCTGTTGCTGAACTGGCCGTGCCCTTTGCGGGCATGCCTTAGAGTTCATCGTATGACCTAGTTTTTGACATCTACTGCATCGGGGTTGTTTCCGATTCGGTAGTTCAACGAGTTCGAATCCGCTAGGTTCTCGCTGAGTGCTTGATTGAGGTATTTTTGAGTTGTCTTTTATTGAGTCTATGGCTTGAATAGGCTCTAGTAGCAACTGAGGACTGCCAGTACGTTGTAGGTACCAGTGTGAGTGGAAATCTAGTTGTGTAAGTGACTTCTTCTCAAGCAGTCGGTCTTGGATAACGTGAATACAAGGCAGACCGTAAACTCGTGTAAAAGAGCCAGTGCATATTTCTGGAGGCTTGTATTTCTTATCCAGTAGTTTCTGTCGTTGTTCGTCAACTATCCGTAAGGCTTCGTGCGAAACCCAACCGTAGACATGACAATAAAGTGTTTTGCTCAGATTGGGCGGAGTAATAATCTGCTCCGTATTTTGCATTGATTTCAACGTCTCGAATTGGTTCAACACCGATTGCTTAATTCTATGACAGGCGTCGAGCAGATCAAGAGTAGATGTTTTGAGATACTTTTTCAGCCGGCTGTGGATTCCTTCTACCCGTGATGTAACTACATTGCCAAAATGTAGGTGTTGATCAACCCAGGCTTTGACAAGCCTTTCCTTGTGTGGGTTCAGCCACGTCGTCTTGATATAATTTACTGCTTCGAAATATTCAG